>JAHZNF010003854.1:0-47882 GCA_027744215.1 Troglopedetes dispersus | reverse complement strand
CAGACGATTTTAACACATTTTTTGAAATATCTCGGAAACTGTTTCAAATTTTGATATGCTGTTTTCAGAACTGGAAAGACTGGGTCAACTTATACCAGTTCCGACATAAAAATGTCCGATATAAAAATTCGAAAAAAGTCATCTCCGTACAAAGTAACCGCCCAGCAATACCTTTGCTAGCCCAATGTCGAGGGGTTCCGTATGAATTGATAAGTAAAATTATTAGAAGCGCGAAACACAAATAAAGGAAAGTAATGCCTGGAATGGGCTATCTCACGTGAGACACATTGTTCAATGTGATGACTCATCTAATATGCATCCAAAGTGGATGGACGTGAGCAAGCAAAATAGCTAAACACAATGAATGACTGATTACCTCCTTCCATAAAACGAGTTTATATGTAGCAAGTTGCGACTTTGAAAAAAGATTGAAATGCAAAACTATTATATTTCTCTGTTGTTGCATACTAAACTAGTTTATACTCAAAAGAGTGAAGAAGAAGAAGTAACAAGTCTGACTTTGGAGTACGCACCAATATATTCACGGCGCATTAGGCTAGAAAAGTAGCAAACATAAAGTAACATTACGTCTGAATGTTTCAGGGGAATTGCAATAAAGCTGGAAAATGTGTTCAAGTAGAAGCAGCTCCAACTACAAAAAAATAGACGTACTGTCAGGAGAACCCTAATAATAATAATAAAATACATATATCTCTCCATGCATTTTTAATATGTGAGATGTTAGAAGCGCGAGGAATTTTCTTGTGTCAAACAAAGTTCTCGTTTGAAGCGCATTATTCCTTATGTCCTTTTGTACTAGCTTTTGAGTGATGTCGCTACAATCAAAGAAGTTATTTTGGAGTTGAGACTCAACCTAAAATGTGAATAAATTTTCTACTATTTATTTGTCTTCTTGGAGAGAGCAACGTATTTAAAAAACAAGGATTCTTGCAAAAAAATACTGATCTCTCTTTTTCCCAAAATTTTCCGCAAATATCCAAAATGGAAAGTTATTCCTCATTTTCTCTCTTTTTCCCTTTGTTGTTTTTTAAATGTGTCTTTCTTCTTCTCTCTGATCTTCCCTTTTCTTGCTCTTTTGTGGGTGTGTGTAATGTACGGAGGAAGAGATGAGATAGCGGAATATATATTTTTCCTTTGTAGTTTGTTGCAGTTTGCGCAGAAGACAAAATCTCAAAAAAAAGTTTTTTCTAAAGCGATGGATGATAACATATTCCGTCAAGGTTGATCGGCATCCACCACATATCGGGCATACATATCAAAGAGGAGAAGTTTTTTTGGGAAAGAGTCAACTCAAACAAAACACAAAGTTTGCAGTCACGGGAAAACCATGTGCTCTTTTGTGCTCCACTGGGTTCCTGTTGTAGAAAGGGAGTGAAAAAAAATAGTTGTGAAAAAGAATGAAGCTCCATTCCACAATTTTGTTTTTTGCATACATCACGCTTTTTTTACTATGTTATGGTACCCTGGCATTTTCTGCGGTTATCATTGTTTGTCGGGTGGATTATTTATCCGGTGTGGTTATCCAGTGAAAAACCTTTCTTGCTCGAGATAATGAAACAAAATAAAAAAAAGTAAAGTGGTGGAATCCATCGGAGTGCCGGAACATTATTTGGTTCTGCGACATGCCTGGTTGCTCTTACTTACTTTTTTCCGTTTGCAAACAATGAATGCAATTTTTTTACTGAAATTACTTGGAAAAAAACAAATTGAGCGAGTTGGTTTAATCAACAAACATACGCATACCTATGTGATAACATCCTGAGTTAGAATTGTGTATTGTACGAAAGTAAGTGTGTAAAACACAAACAATAAAGTTGCTACTAAATTTTAATATCAAAGTTTCCCTTTTTCATGCCCATTTTCATCTGAACATAAGTAGTTACGGGAGCATCATCAGAAAGTTTTCTTCCACCAAAAAAATACAAGTGTGATGTGTTCACTTTCCATAAAGTGAATTTTTTAGCTCTTTCTTGTTTTAAAAAAGTTTTCCGCAATAATGCTCTCCGCTCACGTCACTCTTTTCAAAAGAACATCAGATAAGCAGGTTACCGACCATTTCCTCTTCTGACGATATTATTACGTCTCATTTAATATTTATGGGTATTTATACAATGCGACAGATGTATTATGTCAATATTCACTGGATACAGCTTATCTATTACATGTATGCTTTCTCCCGGATTTGTTTTTTAAAGAGGTACGTTACGTACATAACTACCTCCACATTTTCAAGTTCCATTGCTTAACAAGGTAAGTACGACCTTTTTTATATTCCAGGTGAAATTCATAACAGAAAAAAATGGACAATATTATAGAGCAAGAAAAAAAATGCTAGGTACTCCACTCGCGCTGTCCCCTTTCCTGCTCAATAAAATATTCACGAGATTCCTCTAGTCTTTGTGGAGTTGACCTCGGCTTTTTGCTCACTCGCTTGGGCATTTTACAAATATCAAACGTTATGATCTCTTTCCACTTGATAACGGGACAAATAAAAGAACATTTTCTGAATAAAGAAAATTGTCGCTTGTTGGTGCATTCCTGTCATCATATTTCGATTTGCTTACTTGTATTACAGACTTTTTTTTGTTGAAATAACTAAATTATTGGGTTGTAGTATGACTTACACTAATATCGTGAAATAATAAATGGTCACTACAGTAGTTCGTTTTATGACTGGTCAGTTCATATTTTTGGTTTGATACGCACGGTCACTTTATTTAAATGACTCATTTGGTAGTTTCAACGTCGCTCAATAAATTTTTATGCAAACGAAAAATGCATTGTTTTCAGATGATGATGGAATCTGATGACTAGGATTACAACGTTCGAGAAAAATTGTGAAACCTATTTATCCTGGCTTCCTGCATCACATAAATGCAGTTACGTTGAATGTCAATATTTTTTTCTAAAAATTAATTGATTGCAGGTTAACCAGTAAAAGTTATACCAGGGAGCAAAAACAAACCGTATTTTACCTAACCCTGACTTGTCATTTTAGCAAATAGGCAATCCTGAACCGGTGTTATGCATGCAATGAACTAAACTTGAGACATGTTTGCTCATTTCTCGTGACTCCTTCCTGGCATGTGTTTTGTTGTGTTGTGTGCGCTTATATTTTCTTTATAGCTGACGACAGAGTACTACCGGGCATATATGTCGCTTTATGAGCTTATTCACTCTCCACTACTGTGCTATTTTATTCATTGAGTTTACCCCAGAAAAAAAATTCGAACTCTGGCGACTCTTGTCCATTAATTTTATGAGTTTTTTTCTTTAGCTAAAGTGAGGAAAGGGAAAAGGTGATTTTATTGACGGTTACTGGGGTTCGCCAATGTGACGTGACATTATTCCACTGAGAAAGGGTGTAATCACAATCATCATTTATGCAGTACACGGAATTTCCCATTTCCACGAGTCAATCCAAACCTGGAGCAGTATGTGTCCACTAACGAGATATCGGTGCATTTGCTAATGTCTTTTGCAGAATGGCAATGATCTAAATATTTAAAATTGTCGGGAGCTCACCTGACTCGAGGACAGTGTTGAGATGTTACACAAGACAAAAACAAAAGGTAAGATTGGCAAGAGTAATGACAATGACCATGGGCACGCGGCATTAATTAGTTATGTATGTTGCTAGAACCATATATTGATTATTATTTTTGCCTAAAAAATCTGAAACTATTAAATAATTTGGCTCACTGTTCATGTAAAAGATATTTATGATTTCCTAATCGGAGAATGGATGATGATTTTGCTGGAAATGATGATCAATGATACAATCGAAGCACGCACATGACTTTTATAACTTTTGATGCTGAAGTAATGGGTAATTTATGGCAAGGTTTGGATATATCGGAACAAAATGTTGCCCGTACTGAAGAAAGGAAGTCAATTAATTTTATAAGACTAATGCTTTCAGAAATAAAAGCCTGCTTTAAAAATCCTTTACCTTATCCTTCCATCTTTCAGAGAAACGCAGACATCATCAAAAACTAAATTTTTTGTCCAAAGCTGCATCAGGTAAAGAAGTGACCACGTATTGTCCAAAGAAAATCGCCGTGACGTTTGAAATGTCAGATATTCACCATTTGGTGAGATGGTTCGCGGAAAAATAAACCTGTACATGCGGAAGAGGAGCATTTAACCTTTATTTTGGACTGGGTTAATTTGAGGTGTTTACTTTTTTCCTCTTTGAAATTGCAACAGGACAACGCGCTGGATTGAATAAGAAAAGCATTTCGAAGGAATTTACTGGAAATTAGAAGGTACCTACTTGTCTGGGAATACGACAAGTTATCACGAGAACTTGAAAATTTTCAGTTGCCAAACGGTGAGATATTTATGAATTGTTTGAAGTCGTCACTTAAATCAGATTAGGTTTGAAGCACTTGTTTACCGATGCTTTTTTTGACACTCGGGCTAGATATCACTCCAATAATTTCTGTTAAAACAAACAATTATTTTTTATAAACTTGCTACCACCACACTAAACCAACTAAACCTCATTGAGAAACGTGTGCCTCAAAAACAATTATTATGGTTCAATTAATGGTAAATTAAAAGTGAGTACGCAAAATTTTACAAAGAATAAAAAAATGTTGTTCAAATAATTCCATGTACTCCAGTTTGCACTCTCTTTGTATTTTATGCTGACACATGGTTTATTGTCTAATTTATTTCACAGAGAAAATCCATTCGAAAGTGCCATCTTTCGCCAAACTCTTAAAAAAGTGGAGAAGGAGCGAACCATTTTTTCGTTATAGTGAGAGTCTTAAATGAAAAGATGGAGTAAAATAGACTCGATGTTTTCATTTTTATTTGAACTCTAACCTGATGAACCGTTCAAATGGTATGGCAAATTAAATTTAAAGTCCGTTTTAATTACAATCAAATCATGCGTACGAATTGAAATAGCCATAATTTGATTAAATTTCCACAATATTATTTTGACATGTTTATATACTTTCAGTGGCTGCTTACAGCTAGTTGGATTTCTTCCAGTGTCAAATGCACAAAGCCTGTGGGAGTTTTCACAAGGCCACAACTCAAGTTCAGAGCTTCAGCGTCCCCTGCATCTCCGCCGAGAAGTTACGGAGAAAGTGGAGAGCTCTCGCCTGGTTTCCGGAGAGAATCACCCTGATCAGGAAGAGGTGGCGATCACCAAATCTGTCAAAACAGTTTTTTTCGAGTTTGAATTGCTCAAGCATATTATTATATTATTGTAACTGGCAATAAATTTATGTGTAATCGAAAAACCATGCAAGGTATTAAATTTAAGCTTCATAAACATACATTGGCTGCAAAAGCATCTTCGAAGGTATGTGTCTTGCATTAATTGAATTTACTTTATAATGCAAATTGCCGAAGCTAATTTAAAATTCTGGCTTTGCTCAGAATCAGGAAGTGAAGCAATTTGTGTTTCACGGTAGCACGGATATGACACACGTCGACTTAGGTTCGGATAGGATACCTGCCACATTTCTTTTGGAGAAACTATCATATAGTCCAGTGGGGATTGGAAGGGATAGCTTTCACATTGATGAAGCATTCGTTCTGAAGGTAAGTAATGTTTAAAAGTTTTTTGTATCTGAAAGCCACGAAATCGAATGTAGTTTTACATTGTGACATTTTTGCAGTTCCTTTGTGTGGTTGGATCGTGTATTGTATTCATGGATCAATATGCTACGTAGTATCACCACAGGATGCTTGATGAAAGGGAGAAGTGAGTTCAAATTTCCATTGAGAATGACATTAGGCTCGATAAAAAGTTCTGTAAATTACATAATATTCAATACTTTACATTTTTCCAAATATCCGTGTTAATAATAAATTTGCTAGTCATTAATTAGTAGCTGGAATTGGATGTTAACTTTCGGCAGTCACATGTCTCAGCGCCCTGACAGACCCTTTCCTTTGTTTTTGACGGTGCCACTTGTATGGTCTTGATATTGAGCCTAAACTCGAAAGGAAAATTGCTGCGTGTTGGTACGATACTTCGTTTCTATAGTAAAAAAAGTAAATTATCTTTCGCTATTAGTCTCACCTGAGTCGCCCTAATTGCCACAATGGCCAGCATTACTGCAAGAAGAAACTTCCAAAGCTCCATGCTTGCCTGGGTGGACAAAGGGATCAAAATGTAAGTGCGAAAATTATTGAATAAGATACCACTACAACTTTGTTTTTGGACAGAGGAGGGAGTCTGCTCCCGGAGAATGAGTAAGATAAGTAGCAGCAACAATGTCGCATCTTCTGCAATATTTTGTCGTGATTACTTAATGATAAACGGAAATGATCGTTGTTTAACTAATTAAAAATATTTTATTAAATAGCTAGCGTTATTAATACTTTATATGTTATTTATCGCGTTGTTGACGTATTGTTCATAGAATCTTTCACTCCGACGTTCGCATAAATGTTGACTGTAATTTTATTACTAATTATAAATCAATAGCTGTAAATAATATTTATACGACCATGAATGTTATGTTATGCCTATGTTTCATATGAAGCATTTAGATAAGATACAAGTGAGATGTCTCACCATTAGCTTCCGGCGGACTACACAAAGCTAAGCATTCGAAGCACCACGAACATTTACGATTTTATTTCCTGTCGGCAATGACGCTGTTTGAGTGATAAGTATTTTGAGCGCACAATTACCTTATGTGTCTAACTAATGTCTAGTATAATGTAGTCAGATTTAATGCAAACTAAAATTTGACATATAAAGTCTACATGCTTTAATACGCATGTTATGAAATTTAAAAATTATTTCTGTCATCTTGTTCTAGAAATTATTGCCATCTAATATATTTGAACATGCCAAATGTGCAACGAAAACTTTTTTCGCAACTTTCTTGCTAAATGTTTTACATTATTCCAAAATTATTGCAATCACATGCATTACACCCCACGAGCGTCTACAATTTTAAATCTATTAGCATCACCATTTCGCCGATTACACAGCTAAGCTCAGTCATAAACAAGGTCTCTGTTTTCTAATTATACGCTGTTTGGTTTCGCGGAGAATTAATATAAAAGAAAAAGATACATGCAAGAAAGAAGCATTCATTGACAATGCATCCCCACTTTCATGTATTGTGTCCAATTGATTGATTAATTCAGTCGATGTTTATTATGGACAACCATCAATATACGTGTATCAAATGCATTAGTTACCTTCCTTCTATAAATTACAAAAGTTAGTCACGTTAAACAACAAACAAAATGTATCCAGTTTCTATACTCCAACTGCTACTTCAGTTGGAAACACAAAAAACATTTCTCTAGGGTTCTTTTCAACGTCCTCTAGTTGAAGCGTCAGACATTTCTGGATGTACTGGGAAAGCATGGTTGTTCTGCTGCTACAGAGATGGCCATCCTAGACTCTGATATGTAACCTTAATCAAAAGTTCAATAGCTTCTTAGACCTATGTGTGACAATATTCTAATTTTGTCACATTTGTACCAGAAGAAGAGGGAAAATATTATTCCAGCGTTTTAAATAAGCAAGTCAGGAAAATATAATTTTGTCAACTCAAAGCAAGTCTGGAAAATATAATTTTGTTATTAATTAGCTAGAACTATTTATTTACTGCTCAATCTGGGGCCGGGGTCAATGAAGAACGTCGAATTCAACCACACCGGTCGCCGGTTTGCTGTCAGCGAACCTCTTCGTAAGTTTTTAACCTTTTCGAGTATGAAATTCTAAAATTGATTTTATCGACATAAAATCGCAATTTTCCAGGAGAAAAGATGCTTCTCGTTTTGCACTGAGAGCTACAGAATTCTTTTTTGTTATGTGTTACAAACCCATCTTAACCATTTGAAACTAATCCCCGAAGAGGACCTTTGTCTTTTTTCCGCTTAATATATGAGTTTTGTAATTGAGGACGTTAAACACCATCATATCTGTTTCATTTTTACGAACACAAGAAAAATCAACTCTGCACTAATAAACCAAGCAAGCCGAACAGTTCCTGTAAAAATTCGGGAAGAAGCCATAGGTCCCCTCGAGCTTTTACCTTAATTTCATCCGAAGACACATTTATCATTCCGTTGCTCCCGTCTGAAACTGCTGACCTTTTATTGTCTTCCTTCCGTGACTATGATAGAAGGAAGAACAAGAAAATTCTGAGGATTTACTGCTTCTCTTTTCTTCTCAATCTCATCTATGTACATTTTGTAGGGCTGCTCTAGCTTCAACATAGTCTTGCTTCATAATATGGAGCATCTCTTGATATGGAAATAAAAATGTATAGCATACCCACTCTCTCACATTTTTTTCTCCTTCTCTTCCTTTTTCTCCAAAAATAATTGTACTAAATGATCCTTTCCTACAAATTTTCTCAAATTACTCTTATCCTGGTACACTTTTAACGCGATAAAAATTTCCCCATTTTGACTTTTCCATCTCGAGAATAAAAATAAAAGAAAATTAATGATACATTGTTTTCCTCCTAAAAATACATTTCCCCATCTTATCCTCTCTCTCACGCTCTCTCTCTCTCTTCTCTTATCTGAAAAATTCATTTAAAGGGAAAAACAAAGCATACAAGGAAAAAGGCTTTCCAACTAATTACACCTTTCCTGCTCTCGCTCTCGAGAAAGGCGAGATCGCGATCCAGGAAAATTTATGGGCAGCATCTCTCGCATTTTAAAAGCTTTCCTCGTGCTCACTTAAAAATGGATTATAAACTTTACTCCGAGAAGCTCCCTTCTTTTTTAAAAAAACCCAAGTGTTATATTTTCCACCCAAAAATATACGCCCTTTCCTCTCACATTCCTTGTTCAATGTGTGCTGTGTTTTCTCTCAAAGATTTTTTTTCTTTCCATTGAATTAATGAAGATAGACTTGCTAATAAATTATTTAAGAGAAAAGAATCTAAAAAGCTACAGGAGAAACCACTAAAAACGTAATTTATTTTTTCCAGCGGACAAAAAAAAACACACACAACACAACCAACCCAAATCAAGATCTTTTTTCATCCTAGATGAAGGCGAGAGTGGAGCGGAGGAGCAGAAGAATAATGAGTTTATTGAGATTAGTAAAGAAGCTCCTATGCGCAGAAAAAAATGGACGCCCTCCTCCACCCCAACATTTTCTTTCTCTTTATTACTTTTTTGTCTAACGTGTACTAGGATGTGTGTGTCTACGTATTTATGGAGCAGGGCAGACTAAAAAAAACTTTTTTTAGTTGCTCCAGAACGTTCCTTGTTTGTAATAAAACAAAAAGCCATTTCTGTTAAGGAATATTGTGTCGTGCATCCATAAAGCTGGAATGGCGGCGGTGGCTTGGAGAAGCAATAGTTGTGCAGGCCATTAAGCTCCAGTCATTACTCATTAAGTATTATAAAGTATTATAGAGACAACAAGGAAGAAATATATATATTCCAGATTATGAATGAGTATCATAGAGCTTGATGCTAGCTAGCCAGGGCCATCCTTGACTCCCCTTTCGTTTCTACCCAAAAAAAATAAATAAAGCAGAGACTTTGCTATTTTGAACCCATCTTGTTTTCATGGCGAAGCCGTGAAAATTGTGAAACCACAGCAGGCACTACTACTAGAGCAATAACGTGGAACCAACTAGTGTCACTTTCACAAACAAAAAATCTGGATCCCTTTTCCCTTCCCTTTTTATCTAATATTATTAGTTTGAAAACAACCAAAAAATGTGTGCATGCTCCGTGCTAGTGTTTCATATTATTATGGAACCATAATTTTTATGTCCAGCAGTTTCACCTATCATATCCTTTCCAAATAAAAAGAATAAGGTGCACACTTCTTTTCGTATACAATATTAGGGCTTTTGATAAGCAAAGATGCAATATTCCCGAAAAATATGCTTAGTGGATCGGAGAAATCAGGATTTATTAGGAGTGATAAGGAGGCTCTCTCGTGTATATAGATATTTTTTGGCTTCAATATTTTTTCCAGCCATAATGAACAATCAGGATGACTACTTTCCATGGTCATAACAATAAATTGAGAAAAAAATGATAACACAAAAAAGGAGCAATTTTTTATTATTGTTACGATGCTACTGAGCCCAGAAGCGATCAGGACCCCGTATCCTTATTGTGTCCGTTATTACTATGATTATATTATTCTTGGTTCAGAACGGAACAAACACATAATTCAGCTAATTGAGTAGAATTTATGCGTAAAAATACAAAAAGACTGGAATGATCTTCTTTTTGTGCTGCTCAGAAAGTAGCAGAAGGGTGCTTTCACGAATGTCTTTACATAAACAAAAAAAGCAACGTGGAGGAATGAAGTCTTTATGATTCTTTGAAGCGTGTGTGCGTGCGTGTGTCATCCTCATCACTGGTGTCGTCATCCCATGCTGCTGGTGTGGCCGTGTCACTATAAAAAAGAAAGAAAAAAAAATGATAAGATGAAAGTAATAACTTGAAGGCAGAAATATATCCTTTATAGTATAAAAATGAGGGTCCCGTTTATCTTTTGATGTGGAGCGTTCATCTGGATGCAAATGGGTGTGAAATATATGGAAATTTTAATTACTCATAAAAACCCTGCTTTTATAGTTACCCGAAGGCAACAAAAAATGAATTGAGACAATGCTTTTTTCTGTCGCAAGATAAGCGAGTCTTCTAGAATATTCTGCCATTTAAAAAAATGTGCGCGTAATAATGTTATTATTATTATCTTTCAAAACTAATGTGTGTTACTTGGGATGTGGAATGTGGATCGGTGAACAGAAAAAAGAAATACATTTCACTTCTCATTTTCATTCCTTAACGTAATAAAAATATGGAGAAATCTTGCAGGCATAAATGGTGGTACACACTTGTGTCTAAAAAAAGAAAATGTGATATTGATGTTTCCCTTTCATTTTCTATAAAAAGAAGGATCGGATGAATACATTGAAAGAAAAAAACTGGGTATATATTTTTTGTCCTAAGTGACTGACTCAAATGAATGAATGAATGAATCAAATAAAGGACTCATGTCATGATGACGACGGTTTTTTTCTGGAGATGACGGTGGTGGTGGTATGTGTTCATAAAAAGGAAAGGGATGCCTCCAAAAAAAGGAATAACTTTGTTTTTTACTTATCGCTAAAAAGAAAAGGGGAAGGTGGAATTCTATTTTTTTTACTTTCGAAGGGGAAATCTCCGAAAGAGCCGAGGAGCTTATAATGTCTTTCTGTTTTTGAAAATGTTAATGGGATATGTGTGTGCATCAATGATGAGGGTAGCATGTGTGTCCACATGTGAGGGCTTACATGTAGTAATGTGGATGTGTCGTGAAGGAAAAAGTTTTCCGAGTAATCAAGATGATCACAAGATAAATTTTCTCCCTTTTTTTCGTCCCTCTCTTCTCATGCATTTCTTTCCTGCTCATCCTTCCTTGCGCTGGATTTTCATAGTTGATCCTATTTTGTTCGGAGAATATCACAACAAATTTTTTATTGCGACTTCAATTGCATTTTTTCTCCCTTTCTCCGCCTCCTTCCATTTCCAATAAAAAAATGGAGAGTGAGATAAATAAATGGAAACGGAAAGTTAGCCGAGCTTCCAACATTAATTACAAGCTTCACAGGAAGAAGAAATTTTCTGGATGTGATCTGATGTGTTTTAAGCCTACATAGATGATTATGAAGGGAATCATTGCAGCGAGTTTTTTTGTGTCCACAATTCATTGATGTAGAGAGAGAGAGAGACTGAAAGAATGGGTAATAGGATGCATTGGTATAAAAAACGCTCAACCTTTTTTTCTCAAATGGAATGTAAACTATGTATAAAAAATGGTTCGGCTGAATAAAAAACGATTTTTTGTGCGTGTCTCTCACTTTTTGTTTCATTCTTGACACAAGTGAGATGATGAAGAAGGGGGGATGGAGATGAAAGCGGAAAATTAGCAAAAAAGCGAGAGAGAGGACGGCCAAGTGCTAATCTATGCAAATGAGTTGAAGGGTAAGTCCACAAGGTCCTTTTTACATTTTTTTTTCGGAGGGTTGCTCCAAACATTTTTTGATCGTGTGTGCAATATATACGTTATGTTTTTTTTTCTTGTGTGTGCATTGATCACAAAAATCCCAAAAGAGACCTGGAATGAATGGTAGGGACGAGTGATCACGATGATATGATTATTATGCAGGAGTTTTTTATTTCACGGGTTTGAAACAAATGCTTTCTATTTTTTAGGAGAGGTGGAGTAAAAAAATATGTTTGTTCAGCATTATCCTCTTCCTTTCCTTCAGAAATGTACACACACCGCTCACGTGGGGTTTTTCCATTTATCCGGGCAATGAATCGGTTGCCGAGCTGTGAGGGAATTGTACACTGGGATTGTAATTTCACTCCAGAAACGATTTCTTTATTTGTGGAAGCGGTCTATCTGAAAAAAATAGAAGGAAGGAAGCAGGCATCGAGAAGTGGATCCATATTACATTACAGAGAGTATGTATCTATGTACAATAAGATGGTGCTTTATTGTTTTATCCGGTGAGATGGTCTATTCTAACAAATATAAAATATGCTCAAGAAGATGAGTTACTTTTAGTAACTGGTGTGTTCTGAAATGTTGCTTTTAAATTTTGGAACTTGGTAGACTTCCATAATTACCAATAATTTGCTCTGTAGCTATCTTGCAAATTAAACCTGTGCATGGACTGTTCACAATCTTCGTCATATATCCTTTTAGTGGGACTCTGTTATTTCCTAGTCGACGTTGATGTCTAACATTTGGTTCATTTTTAAAACAGTCTTCAACCGACTATGAAAACGTGCAAATAAGTAAGATTATATTTACCAACAGCGAGTCGACATAAAAGTGGTGTCAAAATTTTCAAAGATAATCTTTGAAGCACAATTTTTTCTACAATATATTTTTTAAAACATAATAATCTCATGTTTCAAGTGACGAGGAATTAGTTCCGCATTTTCCTTAATCATCTTGTTTTCCTTTGTTTCTTTGAATAAACAAAAAAGGCTTTACCAGAATAATAGGCTAGAAAAGCTGGTATATTTTTATTGCACACGTAACAAAACTCATTTACATGATCTAATCATCTCACCTTCTCATTAGTATGCAAGAGAGATACGCACGTATCCTGTTCATAGAATTTTTGATGAGGATCTTCCTTTGTTGGTTGTTGAAGTACTTCTTTTTAGGAGTGAGGAACATTGAATAGGAAATTTGAGATAAACATTTTGGGCACACGCGTTGTCTCTTCTGTCATAACTGAAAACCACATTTTTTATGCGTATTTAGACGGATTATCAACTTTTGTTCTAGGTCAATGAATATTAATAGACACAAGATATCTATTTGCTGATGTAAACTATTTTAAAATCTACTTTTCACCTCCGTTCTAGATTTGACTACACTTTTTGAACGGCGTTTAACTCATTTCTTGGCTCAGAAGAGACCAGCAACATAAAAAAATCACGAGAAGGAAACCAACAAACGATTGTCACTGTTTTCATCATTATCAGCATGAAATGTGTGCGTCACCATCTTATTATCTTCATTGTCTCCCTCTCCTCTTGGAATTGTCCCTGACTTTTACTATTCCTCCTTTTTTCTTACTTATCATCATTTCTTCTCCTTCTTGGAGGAAATATAAAAGCTGTAAAAAAAGAGAAAAGGGAAAGACTTGAGTTGAACAGGGGAAGAAGAGAATTGCCAGAAATGACTTTTTGTCTCCAGAAAAAATAGTACATATATATAACCATCTTACTTCAGATAAGTTGTTATTACATATATGAAGAGACTCATATAAAGATCTTTTTTTAGTTCTTTTCTTAATTTCTTACCCGAGCATTGTAAAGGATACATTAGATATTACTGGAGCAGGGAGCAATTTTTATTTCTTGTCGTGTTCATTGCTCCTTGCTGCTGCTGGCTGCAGTAATTTTGTCCTTTTCACAGCCCGTTTATGTCGTTTCCCGTCGTCCTGACATTTTCATTTGTCGAGCGTAAACTGCTCCTCTGCAAGTGCTTGGAATTCTTAATCAACCTTTGTCAGTCTCATCGTCATCATCATCCTTTCTTTTTTTTCCTGGTGTCCTTTTCCACGAACAATGGATGACGGTAGGTATGTCTTCTGTGCGCAGCCGTTTTCATGGAGCACATTGTACCTATCAACATCAGAGAAGAGGGAAAAAATCTTTTTTTTAGTGTTTATTATATTTTTTGTTCAAAGAAGGTAGCAATTCTTTTTATTTTTTGCTTTTGCATCACTTTCTACTTTTTTTCTCTTTTTACGGAAATGGGAAGGAAATTGTGGACCAGAGCAGAGAAGTGTATCTCTATTTTAATTTTTTTTCGCTGTAATAATAAAGCTAGAAGGAGAAAAATGATAAGCATAAAAATTGTCCCTTTCTGCTGATATTAAAATGATTCCTGGAAGGTTCCATTAGTATTTAATTTCACCACCACCACCACCACCATCTCCTTATCATTTTTTATGGTGGCTTCCAACTATAATTTTTTATGGAGCAATTTTGTCAGATGTCTCTGAAAGTAGTTGTAATTATTCAGAGTCTGATTACACAACTTTTATAATCCCTTGTGACATTTTATAGTCTTTTATCCCGCGTCCTCTCTAAATTGTCTTTTTTATTAAAGTACATATCTTCTCTTTTATATTTAGAAAACTTTTTTTTGGAGAGAAGTATCCCGGGTAACTTGTTTTATAAAAAGCAATAATGAAAGGGATTAAAAGGAATGCGATGATCATACCAACTTCTTCTTCCTTCACAAATTGCTTGCTCCAAAATTTCATTAAAATGTCCTCATCCTGATGATCATCATCATCATCTTCTCTGATGAAAACAAAGTCAGGGACACAAAATGAAACTTTTTAATAAGTCCAAAAAAGGACATCAAACCAAGTGGCGTGGCACACAAGATACAAAAAAAAGTTTTCTTCTCCTTTCTAAAAAATACTTGGGGATATTTTTTCATTAAGAATTTTTTTCTTCTCTGCACTCATCCCCACTAAAAAACGTGGAGGCAACCTATGTAGTAGTCAAGAAAAAAACTCATTTCACGGGTACACATTTTTCGTAAGGAAACGAGGAGCTTAACAAAAAAGGAGAGAGAGAGAGAGAATCTTAGAATGACTAAAGCTGATTACGTAATTTGGTCCGTAATAACATTATCATTATCATCACCGCCTCTGCTCCATCACCCATCAGCAGAAAAAATATGGAAAGAGAGGAGCAGGATAGAGGCACCGCTGTTGCTGCTCCTACTACCACCACTCCTTTTGCTTTGAAACATTTTGAGGAAGGCGGTGGGTGGTCGTAGGAGATTTTTTTAATAGGAGATAATACTTAAGTTTTAGTACACATTTTGGCTCGTTTTCGTCGGAGGCAGGAAAAAAAATTAGATTGAGATGGAGACGGAAGGAAGCGCTTTTTTAATGATTAAAAAAGTTCTCATTAGTGAAAGCTAAGGAGAGATGGGGATTACCGGAGATATGATAACTACTATACATATGCACTATATACTCCTTCTTTTATGGTCGGTGTGTGCAATAATGAAAATGTGGTACATAGACTACAGAAAGTGTTTGCTAAGGGAAGATAAGGAAGGGAAATTTGCATATGATGAGAATTTTTTATCGTGGTGATGAGAAAAAAAACGTAGATTAACTACTCTGTGGCCACTAAAAACGAGTAAGATAAGGTTTTTTTCTTAATAATCTAAAAAAAGAAAGTGAACATTTTTTTCTTAAATTAATGTATCACTCTTCTTGGGAAACATTTATATTTTCCTAAACGAGCTTTTTTTCTTCAGTGGTGGTGGTGGTGCCAGGAAAAAAAAGTTAATTTGGTTGAGTACTGCTGAGATGAAAATGAGACGGGCGATGAGACTCAGGATAAGAACGAAAAAAAGAGAGAAAGCTAAATGAGGAAAATTAGAATTAAGGATTCCGCAGGAAGAAAGGAGGATATCATCATCATGTTTCATTCCGTTGAGAGAAGATACAGCGAATGAGATTTTTTTTCCTAATTTTGTTTTTTATATATAAAAAAAGTTGGTGTGTGTGCGCGCACAAGTATTACATGTACAAGTTAAATGTTAGAAAAAAAGAGTAAAAAAATACGGCGAACGAGAGAGTGACTGAGTGAGTGATGAGGGAATAATACTTAAGCAGGTATCTATCTAATTTCGGTGTAATTTGGAAGGCTTAATGGAAATAAGCCTGAGAGGAGCATCATCAGCACGTTAAAATGGATGGAGTTTCTCATTTATTTTTTTTTCAGCGCGCTTCCTTCTTCGTCTTTTTTTACAAGAAAGTTTGTTTTGTTGATGAATGGAAAAAACTGAGACTGGCTTTCTCGAGATATCTCCATTCTAGAAAAGGGTGTATATGTTGGGAATATTTTTTTGGAGAACCAAGTTACGTTGTGTGCAAAAAAATGTGCCATGATTTCTTAAAAAAGAATTCAAATATCATTCAGTTCTACTTATAATGGTAGTCTTATAGGTTGCTGATAAGTCTTTTTAAACTTGATATTACTCCATCAGCACTCAAGCATATGATGATGATTTGTGGTGAGATACATCGTTTTTTTTATTTTATGAAAACAATACTGGAGATCAGAAAGAGTGAAGCCGATTTTAATGTATTTGAAGGTGCTTTTAGTTTTAATTCTGTAATTTTTACTGAGTATTTTTTAACTTGTGCAGGATTAGGAATAGTTAATTTGGTAATGACAACTAACAACCATTAATTAATTAATTAGCCTTGGCATGGTGTAAATAGTTTCAGATTATTTTTTTCTTTCGGCGGGCTATATCAGAGTAACGGTTTTTATGATAATGATCTTAAATCAGTCTTCGCCTAAGTATGCATTCTGGCAGCTATCCCCGACCTTGTCGGTTATCTAACTCGAAAATGCGTGGTCGGATTTTAATAATTCCAACAAAGATTATCAATCTACGGTTCCGACTTGACAAAACGGTTGCTTCAAATGTTGACTAAAGTATTTTCCCAAGCTTCCAGATCCAACTGAATGCCTAAAAATGGCTCTTTTTGTGTAATTTGAGAATAGCTTAAAATCCATAAGTTTGTGAGGGTGCGGACTATGATTTTCGAGAAATTCAGGTATGCTTACATACGAAAAAAATAAATTTTCGTAAAAATCGGATCGCAGATAGCTGTGTGGGACACCCTGAAGTGGTACCTTCGGAGCACCTTTTATCTTACCACATATTGGATGGTTGTTATGAAGCAAGACAACCATGAAGAAAAAACTTGAAATGCTCGCCGAAAGTTTTTTTTAATTATACTTTTATTAAGGTCAGCAATGTGGCGTCACCAAACTGAATGCACCAAAGGATATTGAAAGCCGTGCTTTTAATGTCAATAAAACGCAACTACGTTGCTAGATTAAAAAGATTAAATGTGCACTAAATAAGAATTATTGGGTTGAATGGTTTCGACGACGTACAAAATAACGTGTTTACATTAACAGTCTAAATTGATAAAAGGTGGCTTCTTAAAATATTGTTGATTGGATAGAATGGATACGCAATTTCTGGAAAAAATGTCTGTTTGAGGTGTAATGCTTGTATTAACTATATAACTTGAAAATGCAAAATTTCTTTCAAAAGTTTAAATTTCGGGGTAGTTGATTCCTGTTACTTGAAGAAATGACATTGGTTTAGAAATAATGACTTTCCTTACTGTAGCGCATTTAGAAAATAATATTCCATGTTGGCTTTTCAAAGACGGGACCAAATGCATGGAGTGAAAACGTTTAATAAATTACCATAAACATGAGAAAAATAACGAAATTGTCCAGATGCTCATTTAGATCAGTCGAAAATCTCAACGATGGCAATAATTTTAGGCGATACTTGTCCCGGTCACCTATATCCAAGATAAGCGAAACTTATTGTGCAGGAATGGTTTTCCAATGTCTTAAGTCCTTATGATTACTACACTACACGTCTAAGCGGACTCAGTAATTGTTTAACAATAATTATTTTCAATTTCAAGGCAAATCTTGAAAAAGTGCTACCAGATCGAAAACTCCATAAACAATCATCATGGCCGCCTGACTCGGAGCAAATGAATGAGCCGAGGGGAAAAATTCGGGGAGTTTCCTCATCAGCCTTTTGTATTAAACAAATGTGGGATTGTTTCTCTTTTTCCTCTGTGTTCTCTCTCTCACACACTTATAAACAACAGGATAACTTTTTCCAATGAGCCAGACCGATCGACTATGTGTACTTCATTTCACTCTTTCCCTTCTCCTTACTTTACTCTCCGTCCGGATAAGGCAGCCAACGAGAGGGTGTTGGTGTAATATTTAAAACAGTGTCGGAGTAAAATAACATTATGAACTTAAGCATTGAGAACGAGTATCTCCTATGTAGACACAAAAAAAACAACACATCCTGGATCATGATCATTTCTGCATAATGCTTCCACACATTTTTAACTAGTCTGTGTTTGTGTGTGTATAAACGCACCTAAGTAAGTGGGACATATAATACTAAAAGGAATGGGAATAAGGTATGTAATCTATTTCTCTTTCGGAAACTCCTCTCGCTTCTTCTGTGCTGCTTGTGGTGGTGGTCCGCGTTGTTTGGTCGCGCATGCTGGATCAAACAAAAAAATACTTTCTCTCTCAGCCCTCTTCTGCACACGAATCGACCCGGAAATTTACTCACGGGACGGGACCATCTCATCAGCATGATCATCATTGGATGCAGTAGTGCTCCTCTGTTGTTGTAGTTTTGTGTGCTCACACGAAAACGTAATCAATGGGAAGGAGTGCGGCATGGCGGCTCTTAAATGATCTAATGTAATTATACGTGTGTTCATTAACTTATTTATGGACACAAAAATTCCTTTTTTGTGCTCCACATACTCTCCAGTATTTTAATTGAATTTTTTTCTAAAGTGTATAATTAAATTGTCTTGTTGATAATAATTAGAAAAGAAAAAAAAGGTTTTGAATTGGTTCGACATTTTTTGAAGCATTATTTTTGTGTGACTCATCTCCACATTTTTTATTCAGGATGGAGCACAACCTTGTCTCTGATGTGCTTTCTTCTAATGAATTAAAACACGGAAAATTGACATGCACACACAAAGTTCCCAAAAGTTGCATTTATTATTGACGTAATCAGAAGAAAAAAAGGGAGATGGTGGTGGTGGAAAGGGGTAAACAATATTATATTTTTTTCTAGAGAATAACAAAGTTTCGGGTTAGACAGTTGAATGAACTGATCAGGAGGAAAAAAAGAAATAGATTTTTTGTACAGGCTACACATCAAAAGTATCCAGATAGACAATGGAGAACCTTTCCTTCACATTTTTTTTGACAGACATGAAACACAACCTTTCTATTAAAAGAACTGTGCTCTTCCGTCGATTGATAACAAGTATTGAATTTTTTTTTCCTCTTTTTTTCATGTCAGATAACCAGACAGACATTGATATTGTTATTATTATTATTTTGTTTTTTTTCTGGAGTAGACTCCTCCAAAAATATTGTAGAAGCAGGCTTGATAGTAAATGAACACTGACTGATAAGCTTCCATGCAATGCAACTTTTAGTTACTCAGTTTTGAGTGAGCCAACCCTTTTCATGATTTTGATGCTATGTGGAAGAACAAAAAAATCGATACCGGGATAAGAATATAAAAATGGAGTAGAGCTCTTATTGCATCCCATTTTTGCATTCTTGCTTTTTTACCCTTGCATCTCTTAAAAAATATGTATGTGTGTACACTGAAAGAGAGAGAATATGAGGATCCAGAGATTCGTGGAGCAAGTCGATAGGGAATATTGGATCAGAATATATTATAATTGTACACAAAAAATCGATCTCGTCGATTCCCCTTTTTGAAAGAGAGCGGTGTAGTTTTTTGACATTGAAAACATATTGACATTTTTTTGTGCTTGCGATGCGTCTGATCAATAATGAAATGGTGCAGAGCTGAAAAGAATAAATTTGGAAGAGATGATCCAGTCAGTGCAGAATAGTTGCAGTAATGGCTTTAAAAGTGAAATATTTTGAATGAGCCCCTAAATATATTTTTTGCAGGTGCAGATGGGATGCACAAAACGATGGTCTATAAAAAACGTGTACAAAATGGGTAAAACACTGCTCCCATCGAAGTTGAAATATTTATTGAAAACTGATTAAATCGAATGAGTAAATTTCAGGAAAAACTTCAGGAATTGATGCTGGTGTCTCACTGGAATTGAGGGATATAGAGGACCAATACACCGAAATCATGTTTGTCATGTTAAAAACAAGTTAAAGATATCTTTGTTTCCTTCTGCATGCTTTAAATGAAAAACCCTTAAAGAATATTAGAAAACGAAAGGATATCATAAAAATTAAAATTGGCTGCAGTTTACAGTAATATGTTTAATCTAGCAATTTGAAAAGGGACTTAATTATTTTGGTGAATTTCAGCAATCTCACTGCTTTTCCACGAACAGATTCCACTATGTATAAAATATTGAAGCAATTTTCAATCATATTTTTTATCAAACGGCTCCTCTTTACTAGTTAACCAAATTAATAATTTTGAGGAAGAATATATATGTTTTAAACATGTTTCATCGTAAACCCAACAAGCCATTTATTACAAACCTACATTAGTTCGAGCAAAAATATTATCAATAACTATATTTTAACATACTTTGGCGGCGACAAGGATTTTATGTGGCAGTAGTACCTAGTTACTACATAGATTCGTAATTCTTCCAGTGTAGGTTGTAATTCCACGATGCGAATGCAAGGAATATCTAAAGAAGTGGCAGTAGTGACCCCGGCTTATCGTAATCCTATAGTTTGAGGTTCTTTTGGCAGAATTTATCAGAGTAAGGACCAGCTACGCGTTAATATGCACACATGTCTCAGCATTCGGTTTAACATGTTTTCACCTGCAATGCCATGTTATAATTTTCATTTAAATATATTCATTTCAATATGAATATTGTTTTTCAAGCTGAACTATTCCCCACATTGGAGCACAACGTTCCAATACACGTTCTGTTAACCTCTAACCTGATTATAATATTGGAACAATGGAAAGAGCACAAAAATGACATTAAAAGAAGGTTACAACAATACTCAATAGCTCGTGCTGCATAAATAACTTCTGAACTGCGATAATTTTTTTTTGCTCTCATTATTATTACCATATTTTTAGAGCGTGTCATTTTTTTTACCGAAAACCCGTACAAGGATAACCCAAGTACGCAAAGGATTATCCAACAAAAAAGGGCATCTACAAAAAATGTCTCCATTGTCTCTGGTGCGCACACAAAAAATAACATGCATAATTTTTATTATTAATGCCGTACTAGAAAAGAATAATCTCAGCACAAAAAAAACGAGCGTCAGGCCACTCTCTACAGTAATTTAACAATCCTTTTTAATGCAAAAAAAAGAACACGACACGAGAAGGAACGTTAGTTGAAGGCTGCTCGTTGTATAACTAAAAATTATACATTCGTAAGTACAAAAAGTTGTAATCCTCAATGAGCAAAGAAAATGAATAAGAATTACTCTCGGAACGTAACAAAAAAATATCCTCCTGCATATTTACGCTCCCGTTGTCATCCGAATAAAAAAAAGAGAACCCGTTCCAGTTTGGTGACGGTGGCGGTGTTTTTTTTTGTTCCGTGGCAGTCTGCCATCTTGTCATATTTATGTACACACATATTATATTTTTGTTCCTTCTCAAGCTAACTACAGTAATAATGGCGCAACTCTGAGAGAAGAAAACTCTTTGCATCTCATTCGCATTAGTAATGAGATATTGCATTGTCACATGACGCGAGTTAGCGTCTCTCTCTCTCAGAAAAGATGTAGTACGTTTTCGCCTTGAACAAAATAAAAATTACTGAGGGAAAATGGAAACGTCCAGGGCTGGCTGGAGAGAGAGAGAAAAAAAATGGAGAAAATGAAATGACTCCGCTTCCGTGACTTTTTTCCCAGCTCGGGATAATTTCACATATGTAATAATAATGTGCTACAATTTTAATATGACTTTGTTGTACTCCATAAAAGGCAATGAGCCTAAGCCAGCCTCGGAGCCAGAGAAAAAAAAGACATAACTTTCCATTGCAGCTCATTTCATATTTTTTTTTCTCCTCACAACTCTCCCGCATCTCCATATTTCCCTTTCTCCCCTTCTTTTTACTTATTTCTCGTTAAAAAAATGTGAAATAAGTAAAGCAGAAAGGATGATTTAATGTATGCGTACATGAAGACAAGGGAAGCGGTGGGAGAGTGTCCCGCTTATCATATATATTTTTTTACTTCGTAGTTATGACATGATTATCGCAACGCAGGGTAAATACTCTAAAAAAAGTAAAGTAATGCAAGAAGGCGTAAAAGAAAGAAGCTAAAAAAAGTTTTTTTGCTTTGTGTGTGTGTGTCCACATATTTTTTTTTTTGCTTAATACACTTATGAAAGAGGAATCACGTTAAGAAATATTTTTTTCAGAAGAGAAAAGTAGGGAATCCGTTATTATTATTCCTTCTCTATGATTTCTTCGCTTTCTTTTCTTCTGCTCTCACTTAAAAAAATCGTGAGTAGAAAAAAAAAGTTTGAAATAATGTATTATCTTTTTTTCGGTGGATGAAAGTGAAAAAAATATAAGTTAATGCATTGCAGTCATTTTCATCTTTCTCCGCGCGCAAAAAAACTTACGTCATTCGCGTAAGAACGGTCTTATTATTATTCAGGGTTTTTTTACTTAAGGCTTCTCCGGTTTATTCCTGGGATGTGGTAAGTGAGCCAAAATAATCATAATAATGTTATTATGAAGGAGAAAAAATGAAATGAAATGCATGGAAGAGCGACAGCAAGAAAAAAAGATGATTATCATATCTAACTACTTATGTGTACATGTTTTTACAGCAGAAAGGAGGATAACTGGTGAGCCAAAAAATATGTATGCTCATCTTCGTGTGTGTGCATATTAAAAATGTTGCCAAACCTGGCATCTTTTTTGTGAGTTGAATTCATTCTCTCGTTCTTTTGGTGGATCGTCCTCCTTTTTTTCATTTCATTTCGGTTGATGACGAAAGATTATGATAAGCATGTAAGTATACATTGTTATTTTTTGTTTTTAAGTTTTCTTTGAGAGGATAATATATTCATGAAAGTATTTAAAATATATGGGATAGTTTTTATTATAATGTCATTATTATTCTAATATTTCTTGGGAGAGTGGAGTATGTAGCTTGCTTTTAACTAGAAAATGAAAAGGAGGGAAAAATATCCTCCAAGCTCCTCCAAGAAAACTAAATTTATATGCAAATGCTTATTATTATTATTGCCATCATCATGATAATCATGCTCATGACCATCATGGTCCAAAACTTAAGTAAAAAGTTTTTTTTCTTCTCTGATATAAAAAGCAACTGTAATATGGACACAATTTCCAACATGGAGACCAAAAAATAAGAGAAGAAAACCTTGTTAATAATTCCCACGCCAGGATCCTCTCAGCATTGAAGTTATATAAATGCGGCCACATAATCAGACTTACTCAGCTTCACAGAACGAAATGAAAGGAAAAATAGAGACACATCTTAACAAAAAGAGAGAGAGAGAGAGGCGGTATTTTTCTCGTAAGTAAAAGTTATCATCTTTATTTAAGCATGCTTGCTGCTCCCTTCTAAGTAAGAGTACTAAAATTTGCATATTTCCCTTGCAAAAAAAATTATTGCATTATGAATAAAACACGAGAAAACGAAATGAAATGCACAAGCCTCGACAAACACTACGTTGAAGAGAATGAGAAAAATGAAACGGATACGTTGAGAAGAGTAAACGAAAGTGTGCATGAGCAGCTTTCTGGCTTTTTTAGGAGTATTTTTGTGTGCAGAAAAGAATCCGGTTGGCTTGGTCGAGACATGGTTTCCCTCTCCTTTGTTTGCTTAAAAGGAACGTACGTAAGAATAGTTGGTTTGTGCGAAGTAAGACAAGAGTCAACTCATAAGTAATTCCGATAGTTGCAATGAGGATCAAAGGAAGCAGGAAAGATGCACCTATTTTTCTTGTCGACATTTAAATGAGCAGGTGTTTTATTAAGTGATAAGGATGAAGAATATGAGGTGGGCTACTGATTGCAACACATTGGAAGCGATATTTAAGCGGAACTTCTTGCAACAATTTTCCAACCTAATACTCAACTGAAATATCTTTTTAATTGTTGAGTGCAACCGATCGTTGTGTTAGCTAATGACGTCAAGGTCTCTCAATCTGACGACTCTATGAGGTGCTATTAGAGACCAAAAATCCAACCAAAATAAGTATTTGATGGTCTCTGGTTTCATTATCTTATCGAATTAAGTATTCTTTATTTTTATAATCAGTAACCTTACGATATGTATGGTGTAATTAATATACGCTTTTCGAAAGTGAAGCCAGTACCATACATATTTTTTTAAAATTCTATTCTTCTTGCATTTCATGTCTTCGATTCTTATTCATGCAGGAATCTGACTGTTAATTATGCTTCTCAAACCATGTACCTGTTTTGCTCTGAGTAATTAAACGTACCTTTTACGCATCCAACGAATCCAATATTCGAATCTGCAATTAACAACACTTTGTTGACCTCAAGGAAAAGGTGGCCGACGGAAAACCACCCCGAAAATATCGCATCAGAGAATAGTCCACTTCAACTTGCCAACCATAAAAAACGGTGTGCTTTCCTACTCATCTTGTATTTCTCCGACTTCTCTGTACATAAAATACTTCTTAATTTTTCCCTCCATTTTATCCAGCCAAATGAGCATTAGTAAATATTCTTCCGCAGTATCAAAGAGTCTGTCTGCATGCATCTACTCTTATTTCTACTGCAGTCCAAAAAAATATTCGCAAAAAATATTCAGACAACCAAGTAAAAACAGATCGAGTAAAGTAGTAATTTCCCTGGTACAAAATTTTTTTCCTACCTTTTCTTTCTTGCACACAAACACACTCAAGGATAGTTTTCTCCATTCGCCATTATTTGATAAATGTAATTTCTTTTTTTCCTTATCTTTCCTCCCGACTACAAAATACACACCAGCATCATCCACGAAAAAAGAAAAAAAAGATCCGTATCTTCCATGCAGCATTTTTTTGTGCCGTCCTCTCCGTCATCATCATTATCAACATCAGCTCAGCAGTAAAAAAAGGAAGCACTATCTTCTTCCCATTTATTTTTTTTTCTCTCTCGTTTTATTCCACTCTTTTTTCCCCTAACAAACTGGAACTCACTCAGTAAAAAAAGGTCTAAATAGACAAGAACTAAAGCAATTTGTAATCTAGCAGGTTTGAACAGAATGCGCAATTATGGAGCATGGAGCAATACACGGGCAACCGTCTGTACTATGCTGCGAGACTGTGCACCACTATTAAAAAATCTTTATGAATGAGACAAGATACGTTTCCTCTCTTCTTTAATTTTCCCTCAGTCTCTTAACTTCATTTTGATCTTACCTGGACTCCAAAATATGCAGGAGTGGAGCACAGAAGAGAAGCTTCCTTTTTTTCTACCGAATCTTTTTTTCTTGGAGATGAGGGCGAAATTAAAGGAGTTGCTCCTTTTTTTCGTTAGTTGCGAGACATCCCCGAGCCATCTAATTAATAATAGAATGTTTACTGTCTGTATTCTTTCTTCATTGAGTAAACTGGTGTAGTGTGGAGCATCTTGGATATTATACTTTCCTTGTAATATGCACCACCACCATCTTATCTTCATTTGCTTTGAGAACACACTACTTCCTTTTATATGTTCCAGTGAAAAGAGGGAAAGAAACGGGTAATATTACTCGCGCTTTCCGTTTTACTTCTTCATGATCATTTTTCGCTACCTTTTTTGGTACACTTATTCAACATCAAGATTCCTTTTACTGCTCCATCTTAATTTCCCTCTTGTTTGTCTATTCTGCTACCCGTTCCTTCTTATTCTTCGGGAGAGTTCTTTTGTTCTTGCTGATTTTTAAGTGGATGCTAGATCCAGTCTTACTTTTACGAGGGAAAACAAGAAAATTATCTTTTTTTATTGCTCCAGACGAGTTTCTTAAATTTTTCCCTTTCGAAAACATAATGTGTCCAGAAGAGACACACAAGATGGAGCCAGCATGGATTGGAAACAGAACTAAGGTGTTTGTACATACGTTACCTATATATATATATGTACGCCTTCTTCAGAAGATAATCATCAGGACCTCTTGATACCCACAAATTAGCACTGATCTTTCTATCTAAACCTAACATGTGAACGTCTAAAAACGATCATCGGCGAAGAATCCACTCCATATTTACTCGTGACAACTGCGTCGTGAAACTGTGATGATTTGAACGAGAATTAGCAAAGCGACGTTTTGCTCGGACGTGTTACTCTTTAATGTTATTTATAGACACATGAGCAAACTTCACATATTATATAAACCTGCTACATATTATAATGGCACATGCTCCATAATTCTGATATGTATATGTGTCCTTCTTCTTGAGCTTCAGAAAATGAAAAAATGAGGGAGAAATCTTTAATGGTTGCCTTTTAGCCGTTTCATCCCACCACTACCCTCCAGACAAGATCGTTAACCAGGGAAAGTAAAATGGGGAGAAAAGCTAATAGTGGAGCAGAGCTTTTAAAAAATATCTCTCATATACGTGCAGTGTTGTGTACACCCACTTAAAATGTTAAAACGGGGGAAAAAGGCCAGAATGAAGAAAGGAAAAACAGTGTAATAATAATAATAAGTTATAAGGAAACGCGAGAAACACAAAACGATATGAATGGGAAAAAGTCAAGTTTTTTTTGGTCTTCTCATTTCTTGAACATCTCCTTCATCATCATCATCATCTCGGCTCATGATTCTCATTGCCAACTAACTGCATAAATAAAAAAAAACCTTGTTCCATTCCTTCGGCTTTCCCAGTAATATTTGTACTTTTTGGAGCATTTATTACGTTATCTTCTAAGTATTATGAATGTGTCCATATATATATGTATGCTCCACTGCTCCTCTCACAAGTACCACGGGTAATAATAAAAAAAACAGTAATAATAGTGCACACACGCTACTACAAATATATACTGGTTTTTTGTAGTATCCCCTCGATTTTAGTTTTTCTTCTCGCGTTCCTTTCTTGTCTCATTGCCAAGAGAGTTGGAGTTATGCTCATGAGAATTCAGTAATTGCTCCGGCATTCATATCAGCCATTAATTTTCTCTCTGGTAATATGTATTAAAGCCAGTTAGTTTTTCCCTTTTCTTAAAAAAAATGTATACACATATAAATAAAAGTTCAAGGAAACAAGAAAGTTCAGCGGAGCTTGTGTCAAAAAATTATATATAAAGCTAAATAAACAGAGGAAAAACTACCATTAATAACTTGCTCCACAGTAGCAAAAGAAATGTATATGTATCTGTATATTAGTTGTCATTTAATAGTTTTGGTCTAACTTTCGCCTCCCTTCTTTTTTTACCCGCTTTAGTTCAACGAGCACAACAAACAATTTTTCTTGAGAAAAAAAAGAAAAATAAGTGAAAGGAGGGATATTATTAGGAGCCATGCTTCCCAGAAATATTGGGCATGCCTCCATAATGAAAATTTTCTCTTGTGTGAATGCTCCTAGCCATAATAATGATCATATATAACAATCATAATGATAATAATAATGGGGAAGAAGGCGAAAGGATTATTATTACTTGGATACAAGGGGTAGGTGCCTTGGCGCACATTATAGCATTACAACACATTAAGCAGGATTAGAAAAATATGTGTGCACAGAGGAGAAATGGTGGAGCATAACAACAGCAACAACAACAAGAAAAAAAATGAAAGGAAAACATTAAGAATTTTTTTTTAGTCAGCGTCGTGTTTTCTCCGCCGCGGAATACAAGGTCTAATCTATTTGCATAAAGTATTTATGTTATTTTTTTTCTTCGTGGTGTGTGTGCTCCATGCTACACTACTATACTGTGTACAGAAATACACATTGTGTATGGGCACGCAAGTACAAATAAATAAATTAGAGTGTTTAAGAAGAAAAGGGAAGAAAGTATTCATGAAGGCGGAAGGAAAGAAGGTTCGTTATGATAATTTTTTATTTGTTTGAAAAGAAAAAAAATTCGGAGAAGAGCACAAAAATTAAGGAAAAACATTGTGGTGGCTTCCTGTTTTTCCTATACAAAAAAGTGATATTCATTTCAGAGAAAAAAATAAATATTATACGGAAGGGAAGCGAAGGAAAAAGAAAGGAGGAAGAAGCTAAGTATTATTATGAATTTGTGTGGTTTTATGACATTAATAATTTTTTATGAGAAAAGGCAAGAAAAAAATTTCTTTTTGGTATAATTTTTTTCCATGCTACAACTGTCAGTATAGAGGCGAAATGAGTTCGAAGAATTTCTGCAATTTATATATTTTTAAGGGGAATGTAATCACTTTTTATTAGTTTTAATTTCATTAGGCAAGTCTCCTTCGTTGTTCGGAGTAATGCGCAAATCCACGGCATTGATAGGGCAATATGGCCCTCCTATTAAGCTGTATTATTGGCTGCGCAAGCTCCATAAATTAGTGAGAGTAGGAGCAAGGCGCGTCCTCCATTTTCTTTCATGTAATTCCCTTATCCAGAATATTGGTTTGTGCTTTTCCCTGGATAGATGATAACCCGACATATAAAAATTAATAATAATGACATCACATTCTTTTGTTTTCTTTTGATTCCGACGAACACGAAAGCATCACTTTCATTTTTATTTTTCGTGTTATTAGCATTCAAGGGTTGCGCCACCGGGGATTACATTAATAAGAACTGAAAGGAGAATGACAAGGCTTTTCACCTTTCCGCCAACAAAGACACAAAGGAGCGCATGCCTTTTGAGATACTTTTTTTAGTAGTAGTTAAGTATTGTATAAAAATGCGTACCACTTTTTTGTTCTGCACATCAGCCCTCATATTTTTTATAAGAAAGGACATATGTATATGTGTGGTAATAATTTCTCTTCTCGAGTGAGACATCCTAGAAAGAATCCCAAATGATAATAAGAACGAAGTCATCATCATCATCATCATCTCGGAACACACATGAGTGCAAAAACATTGTGTCAAGAAGAAAAAAATGAAGAAGATAAGCGAAGAAAAAAGAGGAAAGAACTTTTAATTTTTTACTTTGGCGGATCATGTCTTCTTTTTTCATTCTTCTTCAAAGAAAACTTTCTTATTAAACTTAACCTGACTTTTCTTTTCTCCTTGCTTAAATATTATTTTTTGTTAAACTTAGAAAAACAAGTTCTAAGTGGCTCCAATTTATTTTTTTTCGAGACATCACATGAGCAAGAAAAAAATTGGGCGGGTGAGTATTATTATTATTACTACTACTTTGCTTCACCACGGAAAAAGCATTTTATAATAATAATCATTTTAGTTCTCTGTGAAGAGGTGGAATGTCAAAGTATTTCGCGGAATACTTAACAAAAAAGAAAAAAATGCTTATCATCATCATCATCAACATGATCGTGTCACCCAAAAAATACTATAAGTGATTTTTTAATATTGTGCACAAGATAACCCTTGAAAAATTATTTGTCTGTGAAACTTTCTCTTGATTTTTTGTTTTCGTGCTTGGACTTTTGGGAGAACATTCTTGTCTGGAAATGTCCCAAGAAAAAAAAAGAAAACGAGCACAAATGATGACAACAATATATAATTTTTGGTTTCATGACTCCACTTAAAAAAAGGAGGAGGGTGACAATAGAAAACTTAGTTTTTTATATATATTCTCGGATTACTTACGCAATTTCTAGAAAAAGAGAAGAGATGAGAGATCAAGAAAGTGCTGAAAGCTTTTTTTTACTTTTTGTTATGATGATGATGGGGAGGAGTTAACAAAAAAAAAGTTTTTTAATAGTCAAGCAAAAATACCGCACCAAAAATAGGAGTATCCATTCTTTTCTTTCTTCTTCTCGGATCTTTCCTTTTTTGTGATTAAGAGTTAGCTGGAGTTGTTGAAGGCGTACATTATTGGACAAAGTTTTTTATTCTTTTTTTGTGTGTGATTTTTTTAGAAAAAAAGAGCGCGAGAGGGCTAAAGTGGTGGAATGGAATAATACGCTGGAAAGGGAAAAAAATAATAAAAAATAATGTTGCTCAAGTGGTGTTCGCTGAGAAGAAAAAGTGTGCGCGACTTATTACTCTCCGTTTCTTCAGTGTTGTTATTGTACTCGAAATTTTTTTACGAGGACAAAAGAAAACAGAAAGAGAAAGGAAAGAAATCCGAGGGAAAATGAAAATAAAGAATGGATACATTCTAGGATTATTTTTGTGGAAAAGAAGAGTGCGAAAAAAGAGAGAAGTTTTGGAAAAGAGAAGTTAGAAATAAAGGATATATTTTTTCAGGATGTTTCTTGTCCTCGCTTGATTGTTAAAAAACACCAAAAAAGGTTTTGGGCCAATTCCGACCTTAATTAAGTAAAGAAAATATTCTCAAGGTTGATTCAATTCGATTTAAATATATTTTAGAACTATTAGTTGACCTGAATAGTATATTCTGTGAATTATTATTGCAGATATGATGGCGCATATGATCCGGCATACATTTTTTCTGATAAACCTTCATTCGCTATAATTTCTGCCATTGTTTTAGAACAAAAATGTTGGACTTCTTGACAATGTTTTTGTTTCGTTTTTTTAGTGTGAGCAGGACACCGTCAAGTCCTACCTGACTACTTTATGCACAATACAGGTAGATTAGTGGTCGCGCTTTTCAGTACAATTGCTTGTATCTCATTTATTATAATGAATTTATCAAATATGCAGTGGAGCTTAAAAGGTTGCCAATTTAATGAACTGGTTAATACAGAGGCATGCAATAAGTTGTCTTGATTTTTAAATTCCTTTTAGTTAATATTATCAATACCAGCTTGCATTTTTTAACTTCAACAACACATGCCTGGGTTATCGATAACACATGTGTACTTAATTTTTTCAATAAACAATTATTGTAACTAATGCTGATGCTATTATACTAATGCAATGTGTCCAGTCACCTCGAGTAGGAAAAGTAGCTGTACAAAGATTATCATTTGTGGCATTGTCGCATCGTGCGTGAAAGGAATTTAATTACATTATTTTGCGCTCATAATGCTTCGTATTGCTCAAATATTAAAGTGAAGTGTGCAGCGGTTACTTACTTCTTCTCCAGAAAATTTAGATAAACTTTACCAACAATAATTGCAAACATACTTATTTCCAATACCATCCGAAAATAATTTATGGAAATCTTTACCTTCTCGTCATAATTTTCATTTAAAATATTTAATTAATCTTATGAGTCTGTTTCACACATTATCAAGTTGAGAGCACCTTACATCTTGGAACAATCTACCTTCGTGAGGTACATTATAATTTGGATGGACGTGACAGTATACCCTGTGCATTTTTCATATCACGAAAGGAAGAAAACTCTCGTTCACAAATAGGAACCCGGGATCATGTCTTCTTCCTACGATTCATTGGCACAAAGTGGTTCTTTCTCCCACTCACATCAACTCAGACATCGAGAGGGATAATACAATAATATGTGAAGTGGCCACACACACTCACACACTGACTTCTCTTTTTTATATATTTATGTACCTATATTTTCTTTTCACACAAGATGCATATCGGTCCATTTTACTTACACTTTTTTCCTTGTATAATTCCCTTTCCCTTTAAAAAGCCTTTTCTCTCTTTTTTCTGGTATTATCCGGACACATGTATAAATGTCGGAGTTAATGCGGTGCGATCGACCGCGCAATCTTTAGCAGACGACCAGACAAAAAAAATAAAAGAGAAAATGCCACCCGACAAGTATACTAAAGAAGCACAGAGAATTATTACTTGTTTGCTCTTTTCTCCTCCTTTCTACATCGATATTTTTTTTCCTAAAAAAATAAATGTGTGTGTAGTGGAAAAAAAGTCAACTTGACTTATGATGATCACTACCACACACGAAGTATTTTTATTTTCAAGAGTGGAGGAATGGATTGGACAAAGAAATGTTAACTAAAATTACGTTTTTACTTTTTTCCTCTCTCTCTCTCTCCGAAAGAAAAACACAGAGGAAAAGTTTTTAAGTAAAGTGTGTCCATATATATGTGTTTTCTCTCTTAGGTTGTGTGTGTGTGTACCAGGCAATTTTTTATTGCTTACATTTGTGGCGCAGTCGAGTCCAGTCTTCATTTCATTTCATCAGCAGCAAGAGCTCAGCCCGAAAAAAAACACAAGAGAGGTTTCGGGTAATGTATGGACTTGATCATGAAATTTTTACCGTTTTTTTCTTCTTCCTTGTCCTCCTCCAACTATTATTTTTTACACGGTTGGGAAAACACTCCGGCTTGGTCGTGCAGATAATGGTCATTCCAGTTGCCACACACATATTTATTGGCTGGTCTGCTTCCACTCTGCTTTCTTGTATAATATTGATATTTTTTTCTTTGGACACACAGAAAACTGTAAAAATGTTGTAGTGGAGCAGCACCAATATTATTCTTCTTGTTCTCTGGTGGACCAAGAATAATTACTTGGAGCCGCCATGCTTCTTTTTTTGTTTTTTTTATATTAGTTGTAGTAGCATGGTACATGGTGCAGAAGCTTATCTGTGGGTGGAGACAGTGCACGGAGCTTAATGGGAAAAAAGAGGTAGGAATAGTATAGAGTGAGCCAGCTCAGCTCTGAAAAAAATAGTTAGTTGAGGATACAAATAAAACAAGTGAAATGAAGGGGAGAAGTGGAAGTGAAACCCGGGCATTTAATGTGTTCACTCTCCCCAAAAAAATTTTTTTCCCTTCATAGTAGTCTCTCTCTCTCTCTCTCGTTCTTTGGTTTCATCTACTTCATTGCGTGGATGCATGCATGTGCACAACATTTATTGGAGATAGGGTAAGTTTTTTCTAAAAACTTATTAGAAAAAAAGGAGAAGACCGTTCATGACCATAATATTACTTATGCAATGCCACCGCCACCACCACTACCACCACCTCCTCCGGAGCGGAACAATATATATAGACAAAATATATATGTGGAGCTTTTTATGTTATAACTTTTTTTTTCATCCAAAGCATTTATTGTGTGCATGATCAATATAACAAGTGCACACATAGTGTACACAAGAAGAAGAAGACCCACACACATGAAAGTAATCCCACATGCAAACATCCTCACGCACACACACACATGTAAGAGGAGAGAGTTTTTTTCGGAGAGAAAAAAATGTTTTTCCATTATACATTTTGATTACATAGTGTGTGCATACATGCATCCACATTATGTGTGTGATGGTTGTACAGAGAAAGAAGAAGAGAAGAACAAAATGGCTTCCAATTCATTACGACCACACACACGAGAAGTACTAGAATGCTTCCGACCCGCATCCGGGTAACATTTTTTACGGAGATGGTTAATGCCGCCTTTGGAAGAAGTACTAAAAACATGTGTGTACACTCTTTTAGTCTTTTATTAATGACGCAAATGCTACCACCGCGACTTGGAAATATCTTGCTTGTTTCCCAAAAAAATATGGAGGCGGAAACAAAACAAGATCAGCATTACTTACGTACTTAATTATAATTATAACTTATTTTTTTAAATTAAAAAATTGGGAAATACATCGAGTGTAAGATTTATTTATTTATTATAACTTAAATGTGGGCACAATTATACTCATACAAGGAGTAATATTAAAGGATTGTGTTCATAATATGGTATGTTCTTCAAATGTATATTTTTTGCACACACATAAGAGAAAACCGAGAGAAAGATCATCATCATCATCACCATCATTTCTCGCTTCTAATAAACATGTAAAAACACTACCTCCATTTTTTGTACACAACCTCCTTCCTTTTCTCTTTGGTGCGGTGCGGTACTACTACACTTATTTTTCTTACAGGGAAAAAAATGCAAAGCAAGAAAGCCTTCTTATCTTATCTCCTTGTTGGCTTCAAACACAAAAGCCAAGCGGAAGGAGAAAAAAGGGGAAAGAAAAAAGACCAGGCTTAACTAAAAGTATTTACCATCAAGGAAGAGTGAAGTTTTTTTTCTGGCGTCGGGTAGTATGGAGCATGCATGCATGCCTCTACTGTACAGATACACACATGCACACACACACACACACTCATCTTAAATGTTATGGAAGGAAAACAGGATTCATTTTCTCTCTCTCTCTCTCTTCATAGATGTGTGTGTGTACACCGCACTGCTTTTAACTAACAAGTACATCGATCGGAAGTGATGTGATGAGCATATGTGAGGAGAGAAAAAAATAACGGGTTGCTATGCTTGAACACAGTAGTAGTAGTAGTAGTCTGGAATGAAATTATCCTTCTATATTTTAAAGGCAAGGCGTGGCTCCTCAATTATTCGATCTTATTCAAGCGATTCCTTTTCTTTTTTCTCGCTCATCGTCATTTTCATGCACACACTCAGCTCATTTGACTCATACAATTTTTTTTGGACCTTCACACAAACTCACACAAAAAAATAACAGAGACAGAGCAAATGAAAAAAAAAATTTTTGGCTCAACATTTTTTTTCCTTTTCATGTTGCCTCATTGAAGAAATTCTCTTATTATTCTTACTATTTTTTTCTCGCCTTATCTTGATGATGATGAGGATGATGAAAGGAAATAAAAATGAGAGAAAAGACTATATGTATGTGCGCACAATTCTTTTTTCTTTTTTTTGAATCATCAAGAATATTTTTTTCTTGCTTCATTTTCATTCGACAATGAGGGTTTTTTTCTTCTTCGCACATCATAATGATAACAATAATCATCATCATCATCATCAGCGCTAGCAGAACCATCATCATTATCAAAGTGTAATAAGAGTCATACGTATGTTATGTGTGTGCGCACACACACATACACTCTTCTATTCTCATTATTTATCTTGTACGTGTGTGCGATAATAAGACAAGTAAGATGGAGAAATTTTTTTTTCTCATTTTCCTTATTATTCCAGCAATGACGAAGCTAGCTCCGCAGAAGAGGGAGAAAGGAGGCTTCGCGGAAATTACTTAAAAAAATATTCTAAACTGTCACAACCATTCTTTTTCCCTCCATCTTCTCTATATTTTTTCTTCCTTGAAGGAATAATACAGAAAAAAGAGAATTATTAATGCGTTCTTATTTCCCCTGTATTTTTTAAGGAGGCCACTGCACACATATGTATGTGATGTGTGTGTGAGTAGTTAGTATAAAGAAAGAAGAAAGAATGGAGGAGCATTTTATTATATATTTCTTAGTTCACAAGCAGGACTCTCTTAAATTACCACAAAAAGAGTGAAAATAGTGGTGGTAAGGTAAGGTTTGATTTTTTTTCTGAAGCTTGCTTGGAATTTTCTTTCTAGAAAAAAAATAGTTGAAGGGAATTTTTTTTCAAGGAGAAGTCAAAGTCAAGTCACAATAAATGTGTGATTTGATGCGAGTATAATCAGTCTTTGGAAAGTACAAATGATGACGATGATGATGATGATAGTAATGATTGTGGAAAAAAGCTGATGAGAATGGAGCGGCTGTTGTGTGCAACATGCGTGTGATTTTCTGTGCGGCTGATGAAGCTTGCGCACATACAAAAAGGTGAATAAATTATTTTCTTTTTGCGTGAAAGAAAGAGGAAAGGAAAAATGTACTTTAATTTGGGAAGTATAATTGTTGTACCTTATCAATTGTAATGTGTTATCATCAATAATATAATTGTTCATAATTGTATATATATATATATTCTTTTCTCATTTTGGATTGAAAATCAGAACAGATCAGAAAATCAATAGGTTCCGTTTTTCTCTCTGAAATTCTCATTCAACCCTCATCAAGAGCTGCCGGCGGAGGTGTGCTCATTTCCCATGAAAAAATAATAGAATACATACATTAAATAAAGTTGAATGAACCAAACAACGATCGATTTCAGAATAAATATTTTTTCCGAGGATATCATTTCTTTCTAAACATAGAAAATCTTGAAGATGATACTTTAAGGTGTTTTTAAATGGCTACGTTTTGCTTCATCTCACCAACCTTACCAATAAAATGGAATCATTTAATTGTCTGACTTGGTTAATTACAACGTCGAATATGGAATGGAGTTGCATATCGGAACAAGAAATTCAAAGATGATATTTATGGGGACCAGAGTTTGAATGTGGTTTTTCGCGAATGAGCGTTGTTTCGTTACCTTCCTCCCACAAGTGATGAAACAAGCACAACGCTAAAAAGCTAGTCAAAAAGTATTTGAATACCCCAATTGGAGACCTTTATTTTTTAAAAAGGCACACTATCATTTATTGTGTGTTATAAAATTTTTCTTGCGTATTTTTGGTTCGAAATTTTCTTGAATCTTGGCATAACCCAAAAAATTGCGAGTCTCGAAAGTCTATCTGGAATCCCTCAGCAGGAGACTGGAGTGCGTGCAACCATGTGCATGAAAAAAAAACAAGGTTCACACAAACAATAAAAGTTGTAGGAGGAGGAGCACACCAGAACTGAACCAGTGTACACAAATCGGCCATGTTTGAATGAACATTCACTCTTTTCCTCTCTCTCTCTCTCTCCTTGGCTTGACTCATTTTCATTTGTTTTCTGCTGTATTTCCAACAATGAGATGAATTATTACCCAGGATATATTTCCTAATCAACGTGACTAACACAACGAAGCCTCCATTTTATTTCTTGTATCTAGATCACTTGCTATTTTATTTCTACACAGAACGGATGCTTTGATGAGCACGAAATTTGAATAATTGGATAATTATTCTTGGATCAAGCTTTTATACAATTTTTTTTATTCATTCAGAGACACGAAACAAGTTGACATTATACTTCACTACGTCTGTGTGCTGCGTGCGTGTGTCTCAGTATGCAAATGAAGTGGAAAAGGAAGAGGTAAAAAAGAGGAATCTCTGATGATGAGCATTTTTTTATTTATTTTTCTGAAAGGGGGAAATTATTACACTTTTTTGGTCTCTTCTTTTCCCGTATGTAAATTTATTTTATGCAGATGAGAGCAAATTAAACAAGGGCTTGACTAAATACCATCCGAGAGGGAAGAAGTCCTGCTGCTTTTATTACTCCACTTCCACAATTTTTTTTCTCTCCTTTTGTTTAGAAGCATAGAGGAGAGAAGAGGAAAGGAACGAATCAAAATGCTAACAAGGAAAAGCTTTATCATTCTTTAAATAAAAGGAGATGATTAGTGTGACGGAGAAGAGTGGGATTGGCTCTGCGAGAGTTGAGACACGTCCTCATTTATTTCAAAGTCTTGATGAGGATGGATGAATGAATGAGCTGGAGATAAATTGATCAGGATTCCTCTTGTTTTTAGAGTTCTCTTCTGTTTTCTATTTATCGAGGAATAGCTTCCCATGTTTATTGGGGATGCAAGCGACACTAATTGTCATCAACAGGCTTAAATTTATTGTAATGAAAGCTTGTCTTTAATTTTAAAAAAAGGAGATGATAAGTAGGACCAATTTTGATTTTCGTTTCAGTCAAGTTCAATTTTTGCATTGGTAGTTCGAATGTAAACTGTGACGTCGTGAAATGGAAATAAATATTTAAAAATACAGGCTTATCATAAGATTCTTTTCGCAGTACCATTTGAGATTTAAGAAGTGCGACAAAATATATATTTTGGGGCTTAACAAAACTCTAGATCTTAAAACCATTATTTTCAAATATATCAACCAACTTTCGTTTTTTTTGCTAATTTATTAATGCTTTAAAAAATTAGCTTCAAAAGTGAAAGGACATAAAGATTCCATTCATTAACTTTTGTTCTTCCCTTTCATTTACCCACACTTATCTTAGTTTTCCTTCTCCAATTTGGGCAAACTTGTTTCTCAGAAGTCTAAAAAAAGCAACCTTTTTGGCCAACAACTGTATCAACAATTTTTTTAAAAAACCTCGACCAAACAATGTATTTATACACCATACATAATTTTTAGTACCCAATAATCTAATTATAGCAAGGAAAACTTGTTCCTTATCAACTTTCCTTGTTCTTACTTGTACTAACTAACTAACCAAACTTAACTAACAAGTCTACTGAAACAAAGTAACGAAAAAAACCTAACCACTATCCCAAAAAGTATATTTCCCGGTCTTATCTTCTTCTATACACACAAGGAGCCTCTCTCCATAGTAGAGCAAGAAGCAAGTTGCTTCCTCTCTCAACAAAAATGTGGAGAAGAGGGGAAATGAAATTAGTATTTCTTGGTTGTTTTCCCTCAGAAAAATTACTCCATCCACCACGGTCCAATATTTATATCTTCAGAGAGATAGGCGCACCACCACCAGCACACTAATTAAGAGAAGCACTAACTTGAGCGGAACGAACGAGGAGGCATCATTGATGCTGGTGTGTGGTGCAGAGTAGAGATAATGCTATTAAAGGGAAGAAAAGCTTGTTACAATTTTTTTCTCTTTCCCGGAGACAACAGACCTATAAAGTAATTTTCCTTCCTGTCAAGAGATACCATAAAAAACAAGCTCCCCAAAGACTAGTAAGTGGTTGTAAAAACATGGAGAGGACTGGAAAAAGAAACAAGAAAATGAGAAGTTTTTCTTCTTCTTTCTTTCCTTTTTTTTGGAAAATAAGATGAACAAGGAAAAGTAGAAGTTAATGCTATAAAAAATGGTGGTTTCTTTTGCTATCAAGAAAGCATGTGATATGGATCACTTGCTTCTATGATGTAACTAAAAAATAAAAAGAATGGAGCTACTACTCTTTCTTGTTTGTTTTCAGTGTTCACCACAAAATTTTGTGGAGCTGGGTTGTTAGCAAGAAGTTATATAATTAAGAACAGACCACTGATCGCATCCTGTTTTAGTTAGGTACACACTTACACACACAAAGAAAGTTTAACTTGATTGGCAACGAGAAGAAAACATAATAAGAGACACGAAAAAATATATAAAAGGATGGACAAGGTGGAAGGAAATTCAACTTTTTTAATAAGATTAGCATTAACGAACGTGTGTTTTCCCGAGAAAAAAAACACAAGGTACATTATACTAGTAAAACGAATTAACTGGGATGAAAGTTAGGTACCTACCTGGAGCAGGATGTGTCCATTAAAGAGCTTGATACTGGAGATTCTAATAATTTTGGTTTTGCACACACGTTTTCACAAAAACAGTTAACTGATTTCGACGCCAGTTAAAATAAAACTAGTAATAATTTGAAAAAGTACTGCAGATGCAATTCAAGAGGATTTGAGATGCCATAAAATCACACTGAAGGAACTTCCACTCTTGATCAAATCGTTGACACAACTTGAATACTTTTTTTATTTAGTGATCATCTCCAAAAAATATTTTCTAGAATGTATTTATCCATTCTAGAAATTCCGTTTATCCATAATCTTTCGTACAGGCGAGTGTATGTTAATATATATTTTTTGAATGTAGCAACTTGCCGAATGCCAAAGGTACTGAGATGGTAACATTCATAAAAAACGCTGATAAAAAACGTACATCCACATTTTACACAGATCAACATGCGTTTTAAACCTATTAATAAAAAATGGTTTAAAAAAGGGACCCAACGTATACAAAAGGTTATTTTTTGCCTGTGTGACCAGACACCATTCATCATCATCATCATCTCACAGCGTCGCATCGCACCTTTTATGCGCACAAAAAAAGGGCTCACATGGTAAGTACCCCCAGTCGAATGCACATTAGATTAGATCATGTGCATAAAAAATGTTGAAAAAGGTAGTTTCTTTTTTGTTCTCATCATTATTGTTAAAAAATTGGGTTGTATACATATGCTAATGAGTGTATCTTTTTATTACTTTTCAGGGTCGAGTGTCCTTCTCTTCGGGGATATTTACAAGGTGGCTGCATGAATTACGGAGCAACATTTGATAAGAGAGAGAGAGAGTGAGTGATTCTTGTTTTTATAAAAAATGAAAGCGAATGTTGTAATGTTACTGCTTCAAATCCTACCCTTTGCGCACGATGACAATTGTGCAATTTTTTGTGGTCACAAATGTTCGAGGATATTGACGAGCTGAAGATGCATAAAAAATGGGACAAAAAAATGGGGCACGGCACACACAGGCAACAAAAAATAGAGATGAATGCGTAGCGAAAAAAAGTGATAAAAAAATCAATGCACTACAGTCAGTGTATCAACTGTGTACCTTCAATCTTTCATACACACACACACATGCCACTGCATGTGTGCATAAATATCCAATTTTCTTTATTACCAGTAAAAAATCATACAATTTTTTGTCTCGTGATCAAGGGAGAACCCTTCGGTGTGCTCAGTGAAGCAGGAGTATCAAGGTACATACGACCATGAATGCAATTCCCTGTGTGCGCGTACCCTAGCGAATTGTTACCCATCCTTCTAAACAATATATTTTTTTGCTCAGAACCCGAACCTTCTTTGAAAGCAGAAGAAAAAGGAAACAGAGAAGGAAACATAGTTTTTTTTCATAGGATCGGCGAATCGACAACACGAAATAAAAATGTGAATTACAAACGGTTGAAAATCATATTACAATGGTACGTTACGTAAGCTTGTTTAGTTCGAAGAATATATTTTTATCGGTCCCTTATCATCATTATTATCATATTATTATGTATGCACAGATTTTGTAGCAGCAAGTATTGATCCAAACGAACCTTGTTTTTTTATCGGCACAGATATATGAAAAGGAAGAAATACTTTTTTAACAAATGTATTTTCCACGGTACAGAATTATTATTATTGGATTGTGATTTCATTTATTGATCGTTTGGTTGTATGATGGAGCATTATTCCTCGTGAACCGTATTCCGATGAGATACATTTCCATGCTAAAAAATATAATGAGTCGGTTGATATTTCTGTCCCAGAATTGTGTTCAACTCGACGAAGCTCTGAAATTACAAAGGACAACTTTAAAAATAAAATACTCACTTTTTTTTTTAAAAAATATACAAATAACCTATTCTTATTGTTGTGAGCACAATTTGTGGGAAATTTCAGGCCAGAATAAGGGGACGCCCGTTTTCAACGTGAGAAACACATTTTTCATCAAAAAAAATATCCCAAAACGCAATACAATTTTTTAAACATACATTTTTTTCAATCTTGCTTCCAAGAACAAAACACTCCGCGTCAAATGATGATCGCATGAGTCATTATATTAATGCCCTTTTATTCCATTCTCCTTTATTATTATTTTTTTTGTTCCTTTAAAAAAAACTGATACTCCTCACATGTCACTTAATTTCAGGTTGTTTAATATTTTTATGCGTATTCCCTATCTTTTTTTCCATTACGCGATTGTACGCTGCTATGCAGAGTCATAATAATAATCCGGAGACTTTGATACTAATAATAAAATGACACATGAGTAAAAAACAGACATTTGCTCTGTCAGTTTATTATATTTTTTATTATTGTTTCGTGCTAACACATAGTACATTTGAAAATCTTCCCATTTTACTTCATTTATTTTCACTGGCGAAGCCTAAGCCTGGCAAACTATTCGGGAAATGACGCGTTCCCTCCATTTTGAAAAAGATGAGTAGCAGCAGCGCACCATTATAATAATAGTGTGTACAGTAATGCCAGTACTAAATACGGTAAATCCCAAGATTACCTTTTTTTATACTTCCCTGCTCATCATCATCATCATTACACATAAGACAGTTGAGTGCACACACATGCACACACGTGATGTAATGTGATGTGAGCATAATAAAAAATATAGTAATGATGGAGACATTCCCCGAGTAAATACGCATTTTATCTGGTTGGAACAAACACTGCTTTCTTTTTTATCTCCTTTATTTTTACAGCGTATGAAAAGGTATTATGTTTAAATGCCACTTTCATTTCCACTTTCATTCCCTTCTGTTGCCTCCAAAATCACGGCAATTTTGAGAACAAACATGAGCAGCAGCATTTTATTTAGGATGATCACTGTACTTCTAGGAAAAATGCTTTACGTAATTTTTTGACATTTGAGAAAGAATCAAATCGACCAAGAATTTTTTTCTTCCAAAAAGCATCAGCATTTTGGTATTATAGTGTGGAATAGTCGTGTGACTTGAAATAGTCAAAATTAAGAAGACAACTTCGACGTCGCTATCCATTTCATTACTAAGTGGTCGATGAATTTTATAGTAGGTCACTTCTAGGTATCAGAAACTATGGTTTTATAATCAATTGTAAATTCCCAGTGGTCAATAGTGTTAATAAATAATTCAGTAAACCCTCATCCTTCTGATGTACCTAAAGCTGATTTTTAGTTGTTCATATTAAAAAAAGAAAATTCGTCGTCGGCCTGTGTAAATTATTGCTTTATGTGTTACCACTCACGAGCTTATCAAACTGGTAAGTACTACAAAATGGAAGCCGACTTTATGTATCAAGGACCTAGCAAAAAAAATTGTGCTAACATAGACGCATATAAAAATGTTTCATGAAGAGGATGCCCGCAAGTTTCAACTCATTTTGGGATAATTATCTTTCTTCAACTCGCATTTTACATTGATAAGCCTACATTCACACAGAACACAAAGGAAATTTGTATATTTCCTGAAGACAAAAATAATTCCAAATGGGGAACTTATTATTACATCTCGTGTATTTGTCTCTCTCTCTCTCTCTCAATCCTATTTATTTATTTACGAGATTATTTGCATTGGAACTCCTTCCTAATCAGTAGAAAAAGGACTTTTTTAGGCACACATCTGAGAAAAAAAATTGTCTCCTTTTTTGTGTCCCAGGGAATTGCTCGCACACGCACATGCCAATTACTCGTGTACCAAAAGGAAAATGAGATGTGTACCGAGACATCTCCTTACACATTCCCATCTATGTACATAAACGCTCCGAAAGAAAAAAAATGTACCAAAAAAAGAGTATTACTTCGTACTTGTATTTTCTTCTGCAAGCTTTCCAGTTTTATTACGGCAAATGAGATTTCCCTCTAGTGAAACTGCTCCATAATAATAAAAAGTAGGAAAGGAAATAAAAAAGGGAAATGAAAGTGAAATATAAATTGTCCTCTTCTTCTTTTCTCTCTACTCACATGAAATTAACTGTGCGCAGCTTATTATTATTACTCACTACAAAAAAACTACTACTACTCTGTACTTTCCTTGTAGGTTCTGAGTAGAGACAAGTGCTGTCGCGGAATTGGTGGAACAATGCACGTTTTAAATTGGTTTCATTAAATTTACAAGTGATCGAATAATAAAAAAAACTAAGCTCGATCCTTCTCAAATTAGAATTTACTTCTATTCTTTTTTCCTCTGCTCAAGGCTATACACACACATACATATAACATGCTCCATAATAATACATGTGTGTCCATAATTGCTCCTCGTCTTTTTCTCTCTTCTCCGAAAAAAGGATTCTCCGGGCGTCAACTAATACTCAATTCTGCGCATGTTATTTAAAACAAAAAAAAATTGGAAGGAGCTAATCCAATTCCCATTCTTTTTCACTTGAGTATTTTTCATTATACTTTTCCTTGCTTATCCTCCATTATTATTATGACGATGATAATGCTGCTGCTCCTTCTTCTCTTCTCTTTCTATCTGCCTCCACTCTGTTCTCGGTACTTCACCTCCTCCTCCACGTAATAAAAATGTCTTAAGGGATCTCATCCAATCAAGAGCGACGTGTATGGATGAGCGTATGAAAAATGTGGAAGAGGTGTTTTCTCCGACAAAAAAATATGAAGGTAAAAAGGTGATCTCATTCATTCCACGAGCTAATAAGACAAGAAAATATACTCTGTGTGCATATATATGAGAGAAGAAGAGAAAAATAAGATGGAACTAAAAAAAAGATAATTTCACGGTATGACCAGAAAAAAAATATATAATGTGGAGAGCTCCAAGCTTGTACTCTATGCGGAGGAACTTGTATGTAAATGAGGAGAATAATAATAATGGCTTGATATAAAAAAAGTAGATGATGATGAGAATGGTGGCACGAGCTATGGAGAGAGAGAAAAAAAAGATGCCTGCATAATTTTCCATATTATTCTTGTACGAAAAGTAAGAAGATAATAAGGATGCAATGGTGGTACTCTCAGAATATATTTTTTTTCGCTCTCGTGTGCTCATGTGTGTGTCTGTTCCAGAGACAGGTTTCATTATTATGCTGATGACGAAAAAAATTGAAAATGAGCAAGCATCATTCTCATCATCATTGAAGGTACTTACCATCCCAGACCCAAGAATTTTATTTTTTGCTTCTATCGAAGCATCTTTTTTACTCACATGAAAACAAGTAAATATGCAAATGAAAAAGAATGTGAAAGCGGGGAGGAAGGAAAGGAAAAAAACTGAAGATTGGAGAGGATGGAAGAAAAAACTTTGTTTTTCGTGGTGGTGCAGGAAGGATATGTATGGAGAGTTTTTGCTGTATATATGGACACATATGTGTGTGCACACTTCATATCCGGTGATATACATACTTTTTTTTAAATTGTCGAGTAAACCAGGGCGGAAGGAAAAACATTATTTTTTCAGCTTTTCCCTTTCGTAATATTTTTTTAGGGAAAAAAAGTGGAATCTTAAGATCCATGCACGCATAATTTTGCATGCATAAAAGTGCTTCATGAGGAAAGAGTGATTTACATAATAAACCGATATTTCACTGGAAAATAAATGATCGACTTCCATTATTATTATTGGAAGCCGGGTTGGAAATGAGGTGGTAATATTAATAAAATTAATACTCAGTCACAACGAAATATATGAGAGTTCGCAGAGTTATCAAAGCTATTCCTAATGTTGCTACTGGTTCATGTTTTTAAGAATTCGTTTGAAATCGAAGTTAAACAGTGTTTCATTTGTGTTAACGAGTCGTTTTTTGTTAAAAAAATACTATTTTAGAATAGTTCATTTTTAGGCTATTGAGAGAATATAAATTTGAATTATTAAAACAAGTTCAAGCCTTCGTCAACTATCCGTTGACATTATCGAGTACTAAAGGAATATGATGATAAAATTTTTAGAAGATAAGAATGACTAGAACAGGTGGAATAATAATTAAAGGACTACACTAGTACTAACAGCACTGCTACGATTCAATAATTAAAATAGTATTTTAATTGCGAACTGTAAATCATCCAGAACATTTAAGATTGTACTTTGATAAGCACTAAGCTTGCCTTAAAATACATAATTTATTTCTGAACTTTTGTATGCTTTTTGCGGTCAAGACTTTACCTCTTTCCATTTCGTTGTTTCTTAGTCTTAATAAATATTAAGGTCTTCAAAAGATTCACAATTCAAATTATACTACAAAGTTTCAAGTTGCGACTAAAAATCTTCAAGCTAAGAATGTTTGCCTCTTTTTTTCAAAGAGCAAAGTGAGCCAAAGTGATCTCATCCATTTGATTTAAAAATTCCTTGCTTACCTCCACTGTAAATTCTGGTTTTTATTACTGAAATCATCATTATTACTATTTGGAGAATTATCCTTTTTCCCTCCTTTCCTCCCAAAAACTAAACTGCTGAGAAGGAAAATTTATTTTTACCTCCTCTACATCCACACATACCTTCCACCAGCGAGGGTATAAGACACGGTAACTTTTATTTATGATCTAATTATTATTCAGGAGATACTCTTCCGTGCGTGTCTCTTCCACAATTTTTCCCTCATTCCACGAAAAAAAAGAATATGAAGCAGGAGTAATAATAATGTGATTATTATTGTACCAAGGTGATGGTGGTTGGTTACAACAATAATAATGTTCATTCATTTTTCCTCCACCTCTCTCACTCACATTATGCACACAGATGGACGAGGAAGACGGAAATTTTTTCTTGTAATTCCCTCCTCCACATTTTGGTATGCATTAAGTAATAGCAATCATAAAGTTGATGAGAAGCCTTGCTCCAACTATCTTTCTTGTGATTGGTCCATGATTTTTCTGGAAAGTCACCCGTGGCCATTTAGTCATCATCAATGTTATCTTTGTGTGACAATACACGATAGTGATATTCACAAGGGAGTCTGGTGTAATCATTGAGAGAACCAAGTTTACAGCAGTCGTGAGCCCATCAATAAAATCTTTAGTATATTTGGCCTGATTTTTTTTATAATAATTTTTAAAAAATCCTCATAGTACATAAAACTACGAAGATTCATAGGCGTAAAATCAAGAAATTTACTATTCAATATTAAACTACATAATTCGAAACTGAAGTGAGGAGGAAAGTGACAACTTTTTCCGCCGTTCAATTTTAATATAAGATAGGCGATGAATTATATAACCATAGATTTTGCTTCAGTAAGGAATTGATATTGTCAATTTAGAGGGCGAGTATTTTAAATTGCGTATCCAGCAAAAATCCGCTGAATGTATGGAACCTTAAAAGTGCATACCCACACTTGTCATCAATATTATGATTATTAATTATCAATGTTATCAAAAGGATTTCTTTTCAAGGGCGTTTTCGAGTTTTCGTGGTGCCGAGCTGTGCAAATGGTTGTTTTTTGAATTAATGATTACTTGATTTAAAATTGAACGTAGTCGCAGGTAAATAAAAAACTTTTTAAATGTGAAATTAGTTTTCGAAAACTAAACCCGCACTACGTGATGTGTCATATCATGTCATGTCATATCTCACCGCCAGTCAGTATAAATATTTCCTAGTTTGTGAGACAAACCTTAATTAGATAACCCCTTCGAATATATAAGCTTTGAAATTACCTTTTATCCACTAGCAAATAATTCATTAGACCCTTGTCGAATCATAGAGACCAACACACCAAAATCAGGATTCATCTCATCTCACAATCTACTCAAGTTGCAACAAATCAAAAAATGTATATTCTATCCCAAACAATCAATGGTCCAAACAAAGCAGCACAGTACTCATGCATATACTACACGCTCCAATTTATTTTATTTTTTGACCATCTTAACTCGAAACTATCATAGCTGACTCCAACACATTACTATTTCTTGTGTCTATAAATACCTCCCGTGTTTATGTGTAGTGACCGTAATTGGCTAAAAAAAACAAGAGGATAAGCCTACAACCAAACAGAAAGAAACTTTTATTTTCAACCTCTCCTGTCCGCATTCTCTCCAGAAAAAAAAACGCGAGCACATCTCCAAATTACTTTTTACTGCTCACAATCCTCGGTATAGGTTGTCCTCACACTCGTTATGGAGGTCTTGTCTCCTCCTCGGCGCAACGAAATGAGCCCTTTCTCTTTTCTTTCTCATTCTGATTAAACTACTTTTTTGTTCATCCTGATCATCGTCTTATAGTTCGAGAAGAAGAGGATGATGATCATGAAGCGTATCGTGGCTCCTATGTACTCCTATAAAAAAACTAGCTTCATAAGTATTATTGCCCAAGTAGCCGACGGGAAGGAAGGAAAGGAAGAAAAAAAAAGAAAATGAATTCCATCCATCCGATCTTATTTTTTTTCTTTCTCGACATCACATTACCCTGATGAGAAAAAAAAGGTTTTCATCGTTTTAATGTAATGAAAGTAGAACGACCTCCGAAAAAAAAGGAACAAAAAATATACCTTTTTTTCTTTCCATTTTTATAGCTAATTTCTTCCTTTCCTTTTTTTTCGCGCACACAAGAAAACTAGACAGAAAAAAGTAGACAGAGAGAAAAGGTCGAAATTGCTCCTGGCATTTTCCACTTTTTCCCATTTCAAACGGTGCTTCCTTTTCTGGTGGTGGTGCTGTGCAAGAAAAAAAAATGTAATCGCGTTACTACTACTGTTGTTGTTTTCTAGTAGATATAGACACAGACACACATGCTATCCCAGATGAGCCATAATAATAGTAGTTACTTTTACTTTGCCTCCGTACTTCTTTTTATTAGGACTACGA
>JAHZNF010003853.1:0-12806 GCA_027744215.1 Troglopedetes dispersus | reverse complement strand
AAGGAGGATGGAATTTGATGATGTGAGCAAACAGATTCGTGGACTAAGCTTAAAATAGGTTTTTCCTGTGTTCGGCTCAGTGTGAGTGTATCAACTTTGTAAATTATGATCGTCATAAAAGGCATAGATCATATGTGTGCGTTACATAGCACATTTATAAAATATATTACTCACTGAATTTAATCATATCTTGACATGATCTAATGACTTATGCGTAAAAGAGCCTCTAACCCGGTCCGCTCCACCACCACAACAGAAAAAACTGGGATAATGGATAATAATATTTTATTTGTATTGCTGCCATTATAACCCAACAAAATGACTGCTTTTGTGTGTGCCCAGCTAATGCTCCTGTTACACAATAAGAGTTTTATAAAAAAAGGGAGAAAAGGGATAAGTGGCCAGGCATAAAAATTCCAGCAGAGATTACAGAGATTTATATCTTTGTCCAGCCACTTCCCATGACAAATGTATTTTTACCAATACCACCAACGTCACAATCTAACATCCCTCGACTGCTTCACTTCCTTCCTTTGAGACAAGATGGAATATTCAACGGTTTCCCCGGTTGAGACGGCGACACCACATCAAACCGCAACCCAGTACGTACATATGACAGTTCAAATTCAATTTATTAAACGGTTTCCCTTCATATTTACATTTCGCTCATGGCCAAATTTGACTTCAACTTTGTGCAGACACTTGCTGTGATTTTGGCAGAAGAAATATTGCTGATAAAATATATCACACAAACTCACTCCAAAAAAATTTTAGTTCTCAGTCCCTCACAAAATATTTGAGAAGTGGTATGTATAGAATCTGTGCTATTAATTTCTGTGCACATTATATAACGTTCTAATCAGGCATACTTTCAAGGTTAAATATACATTTTTAAGATTTGACAATTATTGATTTGGAATCCTGTGAGCAATCTTCTTCCTTAAACTTTATCAAAAAGTGGTCTTTCAAGTCACTAAATTAATTTTTGATTCATCAGCAGCAGCCATCATTATCATTGCATACAGGTATCCACGTGCGTTTTAAAAAAAGTCGATGAAAAAAATATTCTCTGAAATAACGCCACAAGATGGGAACAATTCCTGATGTCGACAAGCTGGAGGCGGCGGTGGTGAAGCTTGAAACTTCATTTAGCTCGACAGACCCCAACACATTTGCGATCCAATTGACAAGAGGAAAAATTCATATGCATAGAAACAAAATTTCAAAATAGGAAGGCTTTTTTTGTTATGCTTATGTTTTGGAGAAAATGTAGGGCGTAGTCTTGAACAACGCACACTCTCGTCCGTCTGGTAGCTCTCTCCACTTCCATTTCTGTAGGTGATTATGACCATGCTGGATTTTTTTTGTTGCTTCAACATTAATTTTCCAGTTCCCCTTCCCTTCCCTTCGCGAGCTCACCATAAAAAAAGCTTTTTCTAATATTTTTGTCACTAGTATACGCATACTTTCTGCAGACTGACAGCCACGTAGGTATTGAAAACAAGGCATTTATTTTCTTAACTTGGCTTCTTTCAAAAATCTCCTTTGTTTTTTACCATCAACAAAAGACAAGAGGCTTTATTTTTTTCGACCCATGATAATAACACAACATTATGAAATTTCTCAGGAGATATGTACTGCCAACAGCAGACAAAAATTGACCGTGTATAACTCGCACGTCACGGCAACAAGGGTTGTTGTTTTTGGTTTTGTTTTAAAACATCTTTTATGGCGTTTTTTAATTAAAAAAATCTTAGCATTGAGCGAGCGGTCGTAGCTTATTATCAGTAAATTTGGTAAATAACCTGTGAAACCTTTTCATTTATTTTTGTTCTTAAGAAAAAATATGTTTCTCAAGGAATGTGTAATGCGTAACATTGTTCCTAACATACTGTCAAGGTACACGTCATAATATCGTGATGATGATGAACCGTATTATCTATGAGGATGATGATGTCGTGAAGGAAATGGCATGTCATCCGTGCCTTGTACACAATAAGAATGTAAATAAAGCCATAATTATCAGAGTTGCTAATGAAAACAAACGGAAACTAATCTTTTGGGTTATTACAAGTTAACTACAATGTTGAACAAATTGAAGTGTGGTGTGATAACTACTCATTTGGCCTGTGGCAAAATTGAACAAAACACACGGCGGAGCCCATCCTCTTTGGTGTTGTACCAAAATGCAGGTTTTTGCGTCTTCCTTGATTTCATTTTCACTTCCCTCCTCATGTCCGCTCTGCCTTCATTAGCTCAGCAGCAGCGTTTGTGTTGTGTAACGTGCTTTTTTTGTAACCTCGACTTCTTCTTTGCAGGATGTTTTCTGTCCAAAAATATACCGCCTTCTTGTCTCCATCACAGAGTTATTTCGAAAGGGCTGATGAATAAATCATTAATATTTTTTTACCTGTTCCCTGTGATCAGCGAGTTGTAATCTATGAAGAAGGAGAAAAAAATGAGAATTGGAAAAGTTAAAGTTGCTCGATATTTTTAACTTGACATCTTTTGGCTGCGTTAGTTGTCAACTTGTTTCTTCCGCCTAAGGTTGCTATATTCATGTAGCTTGTCAATTGTAGAACAAACCTGTTTCACCTATCTTTTCAATCAGACTAGAAAACATCGGATGGGCCACAAGAAGCCAGGGTCAGACAGGAGCAGAAATCGACAAAATGTCATTTTATTGTAATACCAAGAGTCTCGTAATCTCGTGGTACTCTTCAGAGTGGACAAGCAAATCCTCGTATCTCTTCCATTGTGTAACTCAGCTTGGCTAAAAAAACGATACTAAAGCTTTATGCGATGGTGCCAACATCGTATTAAGCAGATACTGAAAAAGTATCAAGCAGTTTTCATATCTCGCAGCAGATATTGTTTCCCAGTTACCACAAGTCCATAGTTCCAGTCCTTCTAAGGTGGAAATTGTTGTGTTCGTGAAGACCTGAAGATTTCATGTATGAGTCACAGTATCATTCAATCATGTGACGGGGTTACTGAGCACCGATAAGATCACGGAGTACGATGAAAATTCATCACTGGCCCGTACCTGCTGACATATCCTTGTTGCGGGATGCGCATTATCAAAATTTGATTTATTGATTCCGAGTTTATTGGAGTGGGAAAAAAATGCACGATGTCAAGTATGATATTTTTGGAGAGCATAACATTATTGAAAATAATTTTTTTAAATAGCAAAATTTAGAACGCAGTTTTGTCTGTTCATCTGGAAATTTTAATGTGAAAGTGAGAAAGTAGCTTCTCATCTACTTCAACCAACCTGCAGCCACGAGCCAACACAACTCACATTCATGTTTGTGTAACAATATTACGCACTTTTTAATTATTTTGAGTCTTCACGCCTTCGAGAATGCTGACGCTCTCTGGTTTCAACTAGGAAGAGGCGTGTCATGTTTTCGAAACCCTTTTCTGCTTGTTCATTAATATGTCATTAAAATAACACATTATTTCTACAGCAAAAGTGATGTCTAAACAAATCAGTAGGCGACACTTTTGTGGTGAAGTCATAAAAAGATCTCTTAAAAATATTCCTTATATGTGTGGCTCCATCCTTATACACATCTCGAAATATGCTTTATTTTCGCAAGATGGAAGTAGCAATAAATATTTTTATTATCATACTTCACTTCTTATTAAGCCGTAAGAGATCAAAACGAAAAAGCCGAAAAATAAAATTAAATGGACAGAATCAAACAACACTGGAAAGGGTTCTCTCTAATCCATCCATTTTGTATATGACCTGTTATTTTATTGCCTAAAAAAGTTCAACAAGTTCATAAGAACAAAAAAAAAAGATTATAAAACGGCACGACGTCCTAAACACGTATGCAAAAAAGTCATCTTCCTGAATGAACCTCTTTTTTTAAGAAAAAAATAAGAAGGAGGATGAACATAATAATATTGGCTGAGCTAAGAGCTTTTTGTTTCATGTTTCAACACCCACTCCTCCAACAACAAAAACTGTTGTTGGTAAACTTTGAGCCACTGTGTTCTCTTCTTGTCCCGTTTGCCATTTTTTTCCACCATCACTCATCGATTAGCTTTGTTGGAGAACGAGATGCTCTATCCTAACTAAACGACGAAAATCGTGCATAATACCATGATGCATTACTGAAAATTGCAATGTTCCGCACGCACAGAACAAAAAGGAAGAGTATTTTTTTTACCTGTGCAACAGATCGAAAGGCTTGTGTCTGTCCCGACCGACCAACTTTGTAATAAAACAGAGCTTCGTTATTTTTTCTTGTGTGGATGGGCTTGGCTCTTGAAAGATATTTGATGAAATGTTTTTTAAAGAAAACATTGACTGCTGGAAAGAACGCGACGTGGTTACCTACCTGTAAACAAAAATATTATGGTCAGAACTGTCTTCGCATTTATTTTGCCATGGTCAAAACCAATTCTATATGTCTCTGGCTTTTAAAAAAGATACGAGCTGATCATATCTTTGAAGGGAGAATTTGGAAGGAAAGGAGGTAGTAGGAGTTAGCTGTTACCACCACCAATAAGTAATTGCCATTATGCACCAACCTGCCCAAGTACCCACGTAGCATACAAACAACTTCTACAAATTCTACATCCTTTTTATGTTATCTATTATGATCATCATTTTCTTGTTTTTACCTTGTTTTCAATGTGTGCACCTTATCTATCATGTTCAAGCTTGCTATTGGCAAGTCATTTCCTTTACGACTAGATATAGTTGATGCTCACCATATACTACTGTGCTGTTAGTCGCTCAAGCGACCCACTACTATTCAATTCATGGAATAATTTTCACAAGCTGTAATTATCCCAAACTTGCTCTAAGCTAGATTGCTAAAGGAGGCACTAAAAATCATGAGGTTTTTTGGGGATAAATGCAAGAATTTTCAGATATTTCGTACATACATGGATGGCTTGCAGATGTTGACTCATTTTTATTTTAAGCCTTTTTCGAGAAAAGCAACAAATGTACGAAAGAGGTAAATGAATATGTATCATAATCAGGTAATGCCTAGGGTGACGGCCGTATATAAAGTTGGAAGGAATTCACTCTATTTGGACATCTTCTCTGTAATCCTAATGACCGCACATTACAACCTTTTCTATTCAGTCCACGCCGACCAAGTAATCACGTGAGTTAGTTCGTGGTTCATGAAGTTTCGTTTGGTTGCAGGTAATGCAATGTTTTCTAAAAAATATAGGAGCAGTAAGTTGAAAAAAATGTACAGTTATTAGTTGAGCAAGGGAGGATTTTTTTTTTTGCAAACTGTTCCACTTTCCAAAAAAATCACTGCACTTATAAATTTGCAAAGTGAAGATATAAATTCTAGTGGAGACAGCAAGGACGAAGGGAAGGCGGGAGGGTAAAATGTAGGCTCAGTCTCTAGTATTTGCGGTCCTCATAATTCCTTAATGGAGGTATTCAAACAAAGGGAAAAATGGACCAAGTGGATTTTGTTTTTGGTAATCACACGCACATGCCTGATTTGCTTTTCATTTGCACATGAGCACCATTTCATTGTTCTCTTAAAAACAAGACAAAAAAGGGGTTCCCTCCCTTACGCTTATTGATAAACTTTTGCCCGGCCTTTTCATCAGACTCATATACATGGAGAAGTCGGGGTGATGATGTGGTGATGATCATGTAAGATTTAATATGGGTAACGCCTAGCAGATTGTAATTATTTTTTAATATGTGACGATGATAATGATGAGTCAGTAAACGAGTAGAATGCTTCCCAATAACAATTCTACAGGAAGGAATGTTTCTCTTCAGAGAACAAGGAGATGATGACTGAAAAAAACTGAGCGCCACAGTAGGCGCCCCTTTTTCACCACAAAAAGCATGAAATACAACAATGGAGCACACTGCATTTCTCACCTTACCTACTGAAAATAAGCTGTGGTATCAGCCTTATTGAAATGGTCCTGGTCATGTCAACTCTTCTTCACCCTTTTAAAAGGGACTGGAAAGTGGATGGCTTCGGGGAATCACCTGCTGCTGCAAACCAAAGTTCAATCCTTTCTTTAGCTAATGTGCAGTTTTTTAAAAGTTTCTTTCGACCATAAAATTATATCCAATGGTACGGGACACTCAAGGAGCTCATGGATATGTGCATCTTTTGCCTACCAATTCATATTATGAGCACAATTCTCCACGAAGAATTGGGAACAGGGTTGGTACTTTAGGAGAGTGAAGGGAATGTGGAAAAATGCATCTTTGATTTGAAACAACATTTTATCTGTGCCCAACCTTCCAATTACAAGTCATTTGGCTGTCATGTGAAACTTCCTGATTATTATGTGAAGCTCATGATTCCTTCAAGATTTATCCTCATGCTGGAAAACTGGCATATAAAAATATTCTGTTTTTAAAAAATGAAATTATTACAGATTAAAGATGATACGAGGACTGGATTCGTTGTCCTGATTGCTTTGTTTTTTCCACTAATATGCTTATGCATTCAACTGTTTAAATTTTTATGATAGAAAGAGACAAGCACCGCAAACCAAAGTTTTTTTTGTACTGGAATATTTTTTTTATAAAAAAATGTTGAAATGTTGTTTGTTCCTTAGGATTCTGGTGGGAGCACCCTTGGGCCAAAATCTTCAGCCACAGACGAACAGATCAGGAGCTTTGTATAAATGTCCAATTTCGAGCTACGAGGAAGACTGCGAGCAAGTTGTAACTGATGGGAAACGAGGTGAGTTCGTGATTTGGTTCGAATAATAATAATAATAACAATAATGAGATGAGCTCACCAATAAATCATATCATTGACAATTAACTTTTAAAGGAACATAATATTACTTTGACATAAGTGTCTTTCACATTGTCGAAACCTTTAAACAATTTTTTAAAAAAACTAAATGAGCATTCCTTTCAGTATACACTCTCGAGTGGAACCATGAAATTTTAGTAGGTATCAGCGGAGGAATGTGAACCATGACCTTGTTCCAAATATTCGTCCAGTTTACATGGAAAAAATTTTCGAGTTGACCAGTAGAATTACCAAACACTTTTTGGCTTACGCAAAATGGCTGCAAAGACTATAGAGAGCAGTTTGCTTTGGGGCTACAAAAAAGTTCACATTTTTATGTCCAATGTCTTTTTTTGTCCGATTGAAACAGAAAAAAACACACTAAATCCCCACGGTATTATTGACGGCTGTCATGAATGAATCCAGCTAGCTGTCATTCGTGCAAAACAAATCTTGATTAAACATTTCAATAATTTTCAGATCATTGTTTCTTTTCAAATTTATGTGTAGATCCAGCGACGAAGACTTACGATCCATGTAAGTTGTACCAACCGTAGGTAAACTTCTTGTCAAAAAACATTTTTCGGTGTTTTGTTAGTTTATATTTTGTTGCGTGTTTGGTTAGTAGAGCTGTTTTCCGGTTAAAGTAGTACCTACATTTTTTTCTGGGCTTGTGTGTGGGTGAATTTTTTTTTGTGTCTGACTGAGCCGAGCGAACTGAATAATACCGTTACTAGTTCTGAGAAGACAAAGCGGAATTTTATTTTTTGTGTGCAATTTCATGTAAGAATTTTAAAAAAATCGGCATTCCGTCTAACAAAAAAAATATTCACCTACATTCATTGAAGTAGTTTTATTGCACTTGAATCTTATCTTGATCTTGTCTTGTATTTGTTTTGTGTATAATATTGCCTTGACTGTTTTTTTGTGATGGAAGTAGAGAAGCAATGTTGTAGAAGTAGTAGTGGAGCACATGAATTTAAATGGTGATATGTGGATAAGAAACACATGCGGTGTTATGTCAGTTTGTGTTACATATTATTCTAAATTTAGAAGCGCATGACTTGCTTCAATAAATTTTAAGAGCTTTTTATGTGATTGCTACATGATAATAATTTAATATTACTCACTCCTATTCTGCACCATGAAATTTTTTTTCAAGGTTTTTTTTCGGGGGAAAATGTGTAGATTTTAGCTAGTGAAAATAGTAAATAACATGCTAGCTATAGTGAGAAGATTTGCATGCAAGTTTTTTTTCTAAATTTTTTGAAACGTTTTTGTGAAAAATGATTTTTTATATATACAAATGTTTTTTTTTTCGCGAAAAGGTGATTGATCAATACCAATTTTTTTGTATTGAATTTTTATAACCACCTCTGTGACTAATGATTTTCTGCTTCTTTTACGTCGTCACTCGAATCGACACCAGCTTGACACTTTTTTTAATTTATGAGACACAAACAAAAAATTTTTTGGGTGTGTTGACAATTTTTTGAAAAATTATTGCCAATAATTTTCTGGACAATTTTGACAATTTTTTATATGGATTTTTGCTTCTGCATGAAATGTCGACAATATAATTTACAAATACTTTTCTTAAAGAAGAATCACCACTAATTTTTTAATGACCAAGCACACATTTGTGCATGCTAATGAATGCATGAAAACCATAAAGTATAGTAGAAGTAGAAGTTGTATTAACAAGCATTTAAATTAGCTGTACTAATCACTATTTTAGTTGTCATCAAGACTCTGATTTATGCTCCTTTCCACCATGTATGGATTCTAGGATGTAGAAATTAGTCTCTGCTTTGTTTTTTTCTTCAAAACCAGTGTTTCTCAGAAGGTGACGGCTGATTATTTTAAAAGGGAGATCTTTAGCCGATCAATTACGGGCTCATTATCATCATCATAGATAATTTTTGCAAGTTGTACAATTTGAGAGAGACAGAAAAGGAAACACTGGTAATGGAATTTTCATGAGTTTTTGATAAAAGGAAAAAGGGTTCCCACTGTACTTATCTTATCCCAGTGTTGCGTATGTTGTTGGAGGCTTTATATTTTCATCTTGGTTATGCTGTTGTGGTGGGCAATGGATCAGTAGCAAATAAGCAAGGAAGCTTTACGTGCTTCTTCAGTTGGGCTCATGAGAGAAAAAGGTAGTAGTTTCTTGCACTCGATAATAAATAAAGATGGATAGACGTACATGGCAATTGAAAATGGGAAAAAAGCAGTTCTAATTATTATTTTGAAACCTGCATAAATAAATAATGTATCATTCGTAAAGTAAAGTGGATTGGGCATGGAGGAGAGCTTTAGTAAATTTTTTTTGTATTACCGCGTCCCCTTGATTTTCTCAAAGAGTTCTTTATGAATTGCAAATGAGTGAGGAGGACCCTTTCTGTCTGCATTCTGCTTGAAAAAAATAAGAGACCGGTAGTGGTGTAAAACGAATTATCGACGATGTATTATACGTGATGATAAATTTGCGAATGTGAGTCTCACCACGTCGCTCTGAAAGAAAAACAGTCATTAGTCAAAAGTTGTCGGGACGAGTAGAGCAGCTCACTTATCTTCCTTTGTGAGCCAAAATGAAATGCAAATGAAAGGTTTTTAGGAAGCATTAAATTCGCTAACTGAAACGTTACACACGCAGCAGTAGAGGTAGTGATGTGGCAGGGAGTATATTATAATTCGGCATAAATATGCAACCAGAGTAAGAGCGAAAATAGTCATAAGATTTGTTATCATTCGGCAATAACTTTGACAGCAAAAAAGTGGAGAAAAAAACTGTAAAACATCAAAACTTTACCTGAGGAGTTGCATTTATCACGAGAGAAGAAGGAGAATTTGCAAAACTCGCATAAATAATGTCATTATATATTTTTTACGCACGTTTAACTCATTCACAATATAATCGTAACGAGACAGGTCAACTCTAATTTAATGGGGAAAATTTAATGCAGATTTAAGCAAAAAAAACTTTGACAGGCAAGATTTCAATTGCAATGTACGAGAAACATGAATACATACATTTAGAAATATTATTATTGCCGCTGTAAAATTGTCTGGTTTGGTTGGTGCTTTGAAGGTAAAGCGAGCATGTGCATTGGTTGAAAAGTCAAATAGAATGCCATAATATTGTATAATGCGGTGAAACTGTTTTGGTGATTTACATTGTCTTGTTGTAGTACTAACAAAAAAATACAAAGGCTGTTTGTAATTTTTTGGAATTTTGCGAGAATGGTTGTCCCCTTGATTGAGGTCCTTGTTTGTGGTCGCATTTTTTGCTATGGATATTTGCGGGCTGCAATTTGCAATGAAAAATAAATGTGCTTTACTTACTTTTAGTCAACTTGGTTGGATACAGTACAAACTTGCTGTTGTGTTAGATACAGCATTTCAGAGAATGGATTATCTGATGACTGCATTGTCAAGTTATTATCGTGTTTTTAAAAAATTACAATTGTAAATGACAGACCAGAACCTGATCTGACGAAATGAAGGGATGACGGAGTTACGTTTTTTTAAAGAATGATTTTTTTAAAATCTAAGCAAGATCGCTAAAAATTGTAGTTGACGGACTTGACAAAAAAAATGAAGTCAATATCTACGACGGGATTAATAAACCTTTCCTTTGCGGCCTTCCCAACTTATCGTGTCTAAGATGACGTTAATGATTTTTTTTAGTTTTTCTTGTTTCCAGTGTTTTGAACACAGATACATACCTTAATTTAAATGTGATATTTAAATAATAAATAATTTCGTAACCAGTATGCAATGACAAGATTTGATGTTAAGTGCATGGTAAATATAATTTGTACAATGATATTATGGTTATTACTTCTGAAGTGAACTCAATTTTCACAAAAATGTTTTAATTGCGGTTGATTGACTGTTTGATTGAAATAATGGTGTGATGATGCTCTATTTCTAGAGGTATTTTAAATTATTGGTAATTGTTTTGAAAAAAAGGATTTTTTTATGAACTTGGAATGCGCTCTATTGTATTCAGAATGGGAATGAAGTATTTTTTTGAAAAAAAAAAATGATTTTTATTGCTTGCACAATCCTGCGAAGCACCCTTTCTTCGTTGTTAACTCTTTCTGCATCGTGAATTTATTTTTGAAATATCCAAACGGAAGCTAATTGTTTATAAATATCTGAATACAGTTGTGGACTCAAATGACCTGTCACCACCTCAAGACGATGAGCTGAAAGATGGCCAGTGGATGGGGGTAAACGTTCGGAGTCAAGGACCAGGAAAGAAAGTCATGGTAAATCAATATGGCAAAAATTTATTTCTGCACACAGAAAAAACGGAGATCCTGCGATAATCTTGATTCTGTGGGATAGCTGATGAAATTTTTATTTATGAGTGGCATATTATCGTTCCCTGAAATTCTCCCATTTTCCTCAAAATACATGGAAAAGTGATAAATAAGCGGCACGAGTCGATTTACGCCCACAGCACATGGGAAATATTTTTTTAGTTGTTATGAGATAGTGATGCTCTGTAGCTTTCAAAATATATTTCAGTTGTTGAATTTCTATTTCCGCAAGTTTTATTTTTGAGAACTCCGTTGAGTGATAGCTTTCCAGGGGAATTTTTTTACGATTTTTTGCAGAGAAGTCTGTTTGAGACAGTAAATAAGATTCAATGAGTTATATGTATGCTTGGTGGGTTTCCCGCCGACGTTTCTGGTTGCTTCTTTCTCACAAAAAATGCTTCACAATCGTAAAATGATTTGATTGCAGACAACTGTGAAAGTACTCCACTTGTGTCAACAGACGACACCTATGCACACACATAATAATGAACAGTAAAATAGCAATTGAAAGAGAAAAAGCCTTTCCGAGAGCTCCGAAATGACCATAACATTATTATCTTTTACTTTGGTTATGTGGTCATTATTTAATTTTTGTGTGAAAACCTAAGCAAACATGCATTAATGCATTTAGGTTTGTGCTCATCGGTACGTCCACCAAGGGAAGGATTTTCGGTGGGGACTGGGACTGTGCCACTTTCTAACGCAAGGATTGGAGTACGACCAGTCCCTGGAGCCATGCCGGAACAAGCAGCGTCGCGCACTCGAGGATTACGGATACTGCCAGGCAGGCACGGCCGCGGAGCTTCTGGAGGATGACACTGCGTTGATGGGCGCACCTGGTGCTTTTACCTGCAGAGGAATGGTATTTGGGATCTCCGTATCGGATGACTACTTAAGCAAAGACCGAAATCAGTACCACACGCCACTCTTGGACCACAGTCCCGTGGACAAATACAGCTACTTAGGAATGTCCGTTTCGGGTGGCAGATTCTTCGGTCAGCACTGGTCCTACGTGGCCGGAGCTCCTAAAGCAGCGCTCGGCTCTGGACAAGTTTTCTTCTTCACGAAGGTGTGCTCCGTGCCCTGAAACTTTATACCTGTTCACATGAAGAAAATAATAATAAAAATGCTGATAATATGCGTGCATTAGAATTAGACACAGTTGGCCACACGTTCCCTTTTCTGTAACTTGAGAAGGGTAGACTTGGCTTGGCTGGCCCACGATTCTTTTATCATTTGTGACATTTTCATCTGAGGCAAGAAAATGAGCTGGAGATTTTCATGACAAATTTCAGGGTGGCGACCAGGCCGTAGGAGGTTTACGCATTGAAGGAGTTCTCACAGGTGAAGGGTTCGCCTTCAGTTACGGATATGAGCTCGCGACACTGGATATGAACGGCGACAAGTAAGTGCTTGAAACACAAAAATACTTAAGCTTGCCCACGCATGATGTGTGCTTCACATTATTTATTTGACACGGGCTAAAAAATTCTTCATTGTTTGTTCGTAAAAACAGTAAAACTGACTTGGTGGTTGGGGCCCCATTCTACATGGACGCAAAGCAAGCTGGAGGCGCTGTGTATATCTACCTCAATGACAATGGATTCCAGCAGGACCATCCGTACGTTCAACTGACTTGGTGGTTGGGGCCCCATTCTACATGGACGCAAAGCAAGCTGGAGGCGCTGTGTATATCTACCTCAATGACAAT
>JAHZNF010003852.1:0-10813 GCA_027744215.1 Troglopedetes dispersus | reverse complement strand
GCATAAAGATTAAGCGAATCCTGCAGGAATATGTATGATTTTTATGCATAAAATGTTTCTGCACAAGACTTGTGGCGAGTCATGCAGGATTCTCTTAAATTTTTTCACTCGGGCTATTACATACCACAGGAGCGCAGCTCGTCATCCCTTTCATTTCATTACGGTCTTCCTTTCATCCTCAAAATATACTTTTTACACACACTCTCTCTCTCTATTCACTTGCTTTTAAATGAGAAAAGTGCACTTTTATTTATGTTCCTGCACTTTCTCCATTATGCTCCAGAATATTATTCTAAAACTCTCCGTTTTATGTAAAACCACAAAGTACAATAGACTTGTGTGACTTCCCTTTTTTAGTAGATGTATCTACATGCATGTGTGTGTCCAAAAAAATTGATACACACACGCAGTGATATAATCTTACTCATCCATTTCTCGTTGAAAGCCAAAGATAAAAACTCTGGGGATGGTGTGTGTGGTATTAGCTCTTGCTGATGAGAATCACATGATAATGATGGTGTGTGTGATGGGAACTAAGTGAAAGAAATCCTGGCTGCGAGCGAACAAGCAAAAATTTTCCCTGCAATTTAATCTACTTACCAGGGTCCACCTTGTTACATTCCTTGAAAACATGGAGCAAGAAGACTAGCATCAATCAATCTGGTTCGTGTGTGTTCTCGCCGATGAGATGTAATAAAAACCAAGTATGTGTGTGTGTAAATAGATGTCGGCAACCTTTTGAGGAAGAGAACATTTTCAGGGCTGAAAAAAAACCTAGGATATGTTTTGAAGAAACCTCTTCCTTATGTGCATAAATATTAAGGCGGTAGCATAACCTCCGAAAGTAAAAAAAAATCTTAAGTAGTGAAGAAAATGGAGAAAAATTCTTGAGAGGGAAAAAGGGTTAGGAAAGTACTTAAAATGTAAGACCTTTTCTCCTTTTTTTCTTTCTCAAAATGAAAACAGTAATCTGAATATTTTCTTCTTTCTTTTCATCTCCTCCACCACTCAGACCCTCTTAAGAAAGGAGAAAATTGTCTGTATTTACATGAATGTACTTAGGATGAGGAGCATAAGTACTTTTTTTCGGGGGGTTTTCTTCTTTTAAAAAAAGCTGCAGGAGAAAAGACAGAAGAAAAAGTTGAGAGAATAATACAAAGCCACAGAAAAAAAATCTTTTCCTTTTTCCTCATCACCGTTCAACCCTTGAAACATTTCCTTTTGTGGGTGAATGTGAAGTGGAACAAAGAGCAGAATAGTTCTGGCGAAAAAGAGATTACTTGATTGTGCTTCAAACATAAACATATTTTTTTCTTGGAATTCAATTCAAATTCAAACCTTTATTTAAATATGAATGTTATCTACTACTTTACCGCTATGTAGAAAGAAGCAAAATACATACATATATGTTTCATTGTTTTATGCACACACAAAATGGTATTGAATCTGAATAAGAATAAATAAATGTAGTTGGTACACCAGCATGCATTAGTCTCATTACATATGGATATTATGTGTACACAAAATGTACACACACTGCTGTGTGGATAAAAAAAAATTGTGTGCACATTGTATTTTGTGTTTTTTTTATCGCGAGAATTTCGTTCAAGGTTAAAGTAGGGGAAAGCTGAAAGGAATGTTCATTTCGTGTGCAAGTGTATTTATTCTTGTGACCCTTTCAACACCACCGCATTCACTTCCAAAACTAAATAATGTGTNATTTATTCTTGTGACCCTTTCAACACCACCGCATTCACTTCCAAAACTAAATAATGTGTGCATTGCACACACACTCTCTCTACTCCAAAAAATCCCGCACGTGCATGCAAACAAGCAATCAAACTCTGTTTGAATTGTCGAGAAAGAAAGGAAGGAGCTTCCTCTGAAAAAAAAAGAAATCATCATCCTTTTCCCGGGTTATCTTTTTTCAGTAGTCATCACAAATGCAATGAATGACTGAATGAATGCATTTTGTGAAAAGCTAGAGCACACACACATCACATTGCATTTTCCTGGTGGTGCACACACACACCAGCTTTTTTTGCCTCTTTTTCTCTTCCCATTCATTTCACTCTTTTTGCTCTCGTGCATTTCGGAGCAGAAAAAAAATCCAACCGCACTCAACAAGAATCCCAGGAGAGTCATGCAACACTAAAAAGTATGAAGTGGTTTTCCCCTTCGCTCGTAAAGTGAAAGTATTTTCAGCTTATTTAGCATTTAAATAAATCGTGAAAGATTTAAATCGACTAGACTACTAAAACTTCCGCACACACACATACACACAATACACTTCTATGCATCCCCACAAAATACCACAACAAGAGTAAAATTGAAGTCGTTAGAAAAGTTTTTTTTTCAGAGAAAAGACTTTAAAATGAATGAAACGCGCGTGCAGGATAATTTCTTGGTCCATACAAATAAGTTTTAGATGGAAGGCATAGAATAATATGTGTTTTGGACGGGAGTGTGTGCATTTTGAGAGAATGATCTTGAAAATTCCCAACCCACATAAGATATCACTTGGAGCAATATTGAAGAGAGGGCGAGACATAGAGAATGAGAAGATTTCCAAGAAAATTTTGAGTTCAAATTGAGGCGACCCTTTTTTCTTTTTAGAAAGCATCCCTTTTTTGTTCAAATCAGGTCCTTCCGCTTCCTCTTATATTAGTGACCAGAAGCATAAAATGAGACAGTTCTGGAGAGTATCAAGCCTCTTCATGTACTTTTCTCCTTATTTATCTTTTTTCCTGGAGAGGAACATTTATGCACACATTCCGTGGATCCTATTCACTTTATCAAGAGTGCAAACAGAACACGCAGACATAAAAAAGAGAGAAAGATCTACGACACGAGTTTCCCCTGAGATGTGTGCCTAACTTTTTCCCGTGTTGTTTCCGGTTCTAGTCCGCCAAGAATGGGCAAGATGTATTCAAAAAATACTTGGTGCTTGTGTGTTGTGTCTCTCTTTTATTCCAAGAGTCAACCGAGCAGCGTCATTAGTCATTACTCATTAGTGCACTAAACCCGTAATGGAGGAGATAGGGATTTTACACGGTCATGGGAAGTGTATTCCTTCGAGACACTTTTTTTCCAAAACCGGAACAGGACGACTTTTCCTTGGTTTCGTGCGCATTTTTAATAGGAGCGAAACATAAAACAGATCTGAGTTCCTCTTCTTTTGCACCAATGGTGTGATTTTGTGGAGATGTTGATGTTCCATGCTGGGCCGCTGAGTTGATGAAGATGTACAACTAAAAGTGATGGATATTACACTTGAGAGGTTCGAGTAATCAGGATTTTAATTTGGAAAATTTTACCCACTGCAATTTTGCATTTGCGAGTCAAGTTCAATCTCCTTCTGTGGTCTTATCTGAAGACTTGTGAAAAGTAATTTTATTCCAGTTTTGATCTCCGCTGCAGCAATGAGCAGCGGCGAGAGAGTCAAAGCCTTATTGCTAAATACATAGCCCTCGTTTCCGTGAAGAAAGCCTTGAAAACATTTCCTGGAAAATAATGTGTGCGCAAAAAAAGTTATAGAAAAATATAAGTAACTTTAAATCAAACAAGATTTCCAATATTGAAAAAGACAACAGCTGCATTTGGCATCAAGATAATGTTCCCAGTACAGATAAGCCATGAAACATAATATATATGTTACGACACTACTAATGCTTGGGTAGCAAGCAACCATATTCCTTTTTTCGTCTTTTTGTGAGAGAACAAGCCTTTCAACGACAATTTCCACACTAGTAAAAAAAGTTACAATTTTTACATGGCCTCTGGTCACAAAAAATATCTTGTGTGTGTTCCCGTCGCGCACTTCCAAAAAACATACTTCCTGAGAAACTCCTTCCACCAGGAAAAAAGTCTCAAAAGAACATTAATCCGGAAAGCGTGTACATGAACGTATATCAAACAGTTTTTTTCTTCTACTTGGTGCGCCACTAATGGAATTGAGAGACAAAAAAAAGAGTTGGCAATACAATGAGAGGAAGTTGAGAACATGTTCGGTTTTCAAAGACCATGATAAATGTGAATGATGTGCACCGTGGCAATCCAACCATTTGCTGGGAAGAAGGATAAGAGCTAACTTATGTTATTCTTGAATTTGGAGATCTCCTTTGAGTCTTTTCGGACTAATATATTTTTCAGTCTGGGCCTTCCGCTTTCTCCATCGACTACGAAATTCAAACATCGATTCAGACAGTACAATGAACTTATCTGGAGAAAAAAAAGATGTGTCCTTAAGAAGATGTGTCCATTTTTTTAGGAAAATGACCCCCATGATGTATATTTTATTTTTGGGACATAAATACAACCAAAAATATCTATTTACAGTATGAACTTTAACGCAATTAGTGGCACTAATTATTTGAGATCTAATCGCAAAACACTTCGAACAGATAAGTTCCTACGGAGAAAATTGAATTATCACAATGTGGTATTGACTAGGTTGGGTGATTGGGTATCAAAAGAAATAATAAGAGATATGGAGCAAATTGATCATACAAATTTGCAATGGGATTGATGAGCACTCAACTAATTTATTACAAACACAGATAAGTACTTTTATTTGAAACAGGAAGCTGTCGGAAATGACCTCCAACCGTCCATCTTTTCTATATCTTTCTCGTCAGAGATGTTTTTAGCCTCACTCTCCTTTGCTGCTACAAAATGGTTCATTTCATTCCGCCAATTTTTTTTGGACATTCTCAGGTGAGAAGCGGAAAAAAAGGTAGATGAGGGAGGTAGGTATGCAGTTATCACTTGTGGGAATTTGGAGAAGAGTAGAGAAAAACCAATTTATTTGGCTGACACACACCACCGTCCTTTTAGTTACTGTGACAGGCCTGGTGTTCAGGAGACTTTATATGGACCACCTCCATAAAGTCCCCCAGCACCGCTTCATCCTTTTCCTCTTGGTAACAGTGTGTCTTCCATACATACTTCTGCACAAGATTATGCGTGTCCAAAAAAAATGGATTAGAGATATTAAAGTTAGGTGCCTTAAATAAAGGACGGAGAGCTGGAGAGAACCAAGAGGAAATATACTTTTTTTGTAGGAAAATAGAAAAAAAGCACACATTCAATTTTGGGCACGGCTCTCAAAATGCTTGATTCGGATCAATAAAAAGGTCAAACCACTCGCTCAGGAAATTAATTGGACGATTGAGTTTGACAGAAAAGCGACAGATTTTTGTGACGCCGCGAATGAAACCACCAGCTCTCCTCTGTCTCGCGAAATTAGGCAGCCAACTAACGCACACAAGTAATAATGAAAGGAAGGTAATATTCCCCAATTTTCCAATCACTTATGAGCACACATTCACACACTCGCTACTACTAAGACACCCTCTTCCATTTTCTCTGCTCATATGAATTTTGTGTCCAATCCAATCCAACTAGCCACACGTCCTCGTTTTAAGGCACATTTGTCTGTGTGTCTGAAAATATCTCCACACGAAGACATTTTACCCATAGGCACACACACACAAGTTTCTCCTCTCTCCTTGAAACGCCATCATCCCAGATAAATAATTGGACTTTTAGGAATGGCACCGGAATTACCAAAGATCCACTAACCTACAGGGAAAAATTGATGCAATATAAGTGTTTAGGTATGAGTGTGTCTGTGTGTGGTAACGTGACTACTCATTCACAAGGAGAGAAAAAAAATATAGCGGAAGGAAGGATGGGACCAAAACCGAGAAGATAACACGTACGTGTGAGCCATATATTCTACTTTAGCTGGAGGAAGGACTTGAGCTGAGCCACACAAGACACAGCTAGAAAGTATAAATGTGTCCGTATACATTCTTATACATTTTGCACTTGCTGGCTCGAAGCTTCCTCTAACTCGTCTGCTACATATTATTTTCCCATCTGACTCACTCACTCATTCGGGAAGAAAGGAGAGCCCACTTTCATCCATTTTCTTAGCCATCCTTTCCTCCAAAATAAGGGAGCGTACGTGCCTTCACGAAAACCCATCAAAGAAAAAAAAGAAAACATGTTATAAGGCTTTAGTGGAAATGTGTGTGTGCGCTTAAAGCGATACATATGATTACAAAGAAGTGATTCAGAGAGTGAGCTTCATCTTCTACGCGGAAGCCCTCCTTCTCTCCCAAAATATATATTTGCGCACAACCTGTATCAATGTATATATGCGCACATTATGTACACACTTAGCTTTCCACGTTACTCAAGTTTTTTTTCTTTCAAGTTGTGCGTTTCTCCCCTGAACAGATTAAAATAGATATTCGAGAAACGAAAGAAATGTTGGGAGATCTTCGCAAGAAATGTACACATAATGTGTGCATAAATATATGTACATGTTCTTCTGAATATGCTTTTGCAAATGGAAGCCTTTTTTCTCTTTGAGAGTAGTCCCACATAAAATACAGTGATCAAGTCACACTTAAAGAAAGATAGAAGCATAATATGTACTACTATTCTGGTCGCAGAAAAAAATTCGTAAGTAGGAAGATTGTACAACAAGAATGATTTTTTTTATTCGTAAAATTGGATTACTTGATCTTTCCCGCTTTCCCTCTTCCAGAGTTGTACAAACCCCGGTTTCCATGAAAAGGGAGCAGAGGAGCTTATGAAAAATCGGAGCTTTCAAAAACACAACCAGAAGCGGAGACTATTCTACATTAGTTTTAATATCCAGACAGACCTGCTCCTGGCAGCACCACTTCCGCCACACACAAAAAAGGAGGACGAGCAAATAAAAAAACAAGTACAGTGCACCACATTCATATGTATGTGTACATTATTATAGAAAGTTGCAAAATATTCCGGTTGGTATATGTATATTTCTTCTTCTGCTTATCAAAATGATTTGATTAGTCTTTTTAGTCTGATGAGCCAGCCCTCATGTATTATTATTGCACATGGAAATTGGATCATTTCAACTTATATTTCACAGTTGCTAGTTAAGAGCATCTCTTACTTTCAGGAAAGGAGGTTATCTAGTTGTTGTCTTCAGCACATAATATTAATTTTCCTTGGGACGAAGGAGAGAAAGCAGGATAAGCACGAAACGAGCAGAGACAGAGGAGGTGTTCCACTTGGAAGGATGGATTAACGACGACTCCCCTAAAATAAAGTGTTACCGATTTCCCCAGTTTCCGCTCCGTATTTTTTCCCCACACACCACACAAAGTCCCCGAAAATTGAATTTGTAGGAGGCAGGAAGAGACAACAACATTTGTTAAATTCAGTTATCCGGAAAAAAAGAGGAGAATGTGGTATGGATGAACGAAGTGGCATCAGATGGCCTCTTCGATTACTTCACTCCCGACATAATGCTTTTCTCCAAGTTTACACCGAACCAGGAAAAAAAGAACATATTATATCCTGGATAAGGATTTTCTACGAATGGAGCAGCATATGGTGTACACTTTCTCCTTTCGTTTATTTTTTTAAAAAGAAAAAAATAAGCCGGCATTAGCATTCCTACTTTATGTCTATTTTTTCCTAAAAACCAAGTTTGACAGAAAAAGATCTTTTTAAAAATGTGAAACAAAATTATAATTTTGGTGGGTTTGCAAAAAAATTTAGAGTGATACATAAACACACATGCAAAAAATGAATTGGCAATGTGTGTCAATATTTAAATGAGTGTGCCACTTTTTTTAGTTTGAAATTGTGGCGCATTTGCTTTTGAGTTTTTTGCTGCTCAAGGCATGACACATATTTTTTTGTCATGTGTCAACGTTTCCACACACAAAATGTTGTTTTCCATCTTGTTTCTCATTTAACATTTATGTGCAGATATTATGGAGAGTGGAAAGTTTCATGTATCCGTTTGTGAGACCTTCCTCGTTTGATTATTTTAATTAACTTTGCTGTGCAAATAAAGCGAATGTATTTTCATGCCCGTCAGTTATGTTTCCTCCTCTGTTCCGTTTCAAACTCGGTTTTTTTGGAGGAGTTGACGTAATTAAAAAATGTGTGCTCAACAAACTCGTCCTTGCGACAGAGAATTTGAAGAGCTTGCAACTCTATTTGCACACAAGTACATTGTAAATACAACTCTTTTGTATGTAACAATGTTGTTCATATTATTTTGCAAACGAAATAAAAAAATATGATATTCTATGTTCCACTTTCCAAAAACAAGCGAAAATATTATTATGATATGGTTGCCATTTTGATTCCATTGACTCGTCTCCCTGCGTCCCTCTTCATCGCAACAAAATGTTATCATCAGCATGATTTGCACCACTCTTCCAGTTTCGAGACTTTCTCTCTCAAGTGAATTGACAGGAGAATGGGAACTGTTTTCATTTTCGAAAACTTTATCTGTCTCCATTTCTCCCTCAGTAAACAAATACATGCATACTTAATTTTTTGAACACACTTTCTTTCATTTATGGACACGGCTGTTTCCCTTTTTTTTTAAGTGTTATGTTGATTTTTGCTCATTTCTTGAATGAAGAACTCTCTTCACTTCTCTTTGGAGACATGGCAAAAATATAAATGGAGCAGCAGTAGACGACACACTACACACTCTCATCTTTGCCAGCTCGTAAAGAAAAAATAATCTGTTTCCATCCCTCACCACTTTTCTCACACTTCTGTATATTTTTGGAGGCGCTCCGTGAATGGAGCAAACTAACTAGCCTCTTGGCTCAGGTGTGAAGAACAAGCTGCCAAGAGAAAGACGGATGGATGAGATTAAGAGTTCACCAACTTCCCCACTTCTCTCCACTCAGGACAGTACAAGACATCCGCGCTCCAGATAAAAAGTAATGAATAAGATGGAAAAGCACTTTTTGGTGTATAATATTTCTTAAACAAGAGCCTCATCATCACCTCCATTATTATGGATTCTCTACTACACAGCTTGGAGAAAAAGATGAAACAAATGGAAAAAAGCGGGAGCAGCATCACCAGGAGCGTTCGGACATATTTACATTTTGCCCAAATGTTGGCGAAAATAATAAAGTGTCGTCGGGTCGGAAAGGAACTCTGCACTTTCTCTGTTTCTTTCGTATGTGAAGCGGAGGAAAACATGCAAATATTTTATGGGAATGATGATACCATAGATTAATCTCGTTAACCTAGTAATATTTTTTATGAATATTTTTGGGAGAAAAAAATAAGAAAGATTGCTCCTTTTTGAAAGATGTGAAAGATGAGAGTATATTTTTTTGTACGGGATAAACAAAATGAAAAGCCTTTCTGAGCTTTGTACATAATCTATGGAGGTGGTGTACGGTGCACACACATATTGTATAAGATGCAAAGTGGAGAAAAATATGGGACACGTATTTTAGCTTTCTGCACATAAAAAGTAAATAATCATCTTTTGCATAAGAAAGGACAAAAAAAAGAAAGATGATAAACAGACCTTTGTTTTCATTACTTTTTTGTGTGCTTTGTTGACTCAGTCAGGGCCTGCCAAGATCATAAAGTAAATGGAGACAGGGCAGGATTTTCTTTAGTATTCATTTTTTTAGGAAAAGAAGAAAAAATGGGATCGTTAGAAGCGAGGAGGCTGCTGTTGCTGCTTATCTTACTTTTTTAATGGTTTTATCAAGTGAGCAAAATATTTTCAGATGTTTTTTGCAAGAATCCCCTATGCTGAAATTCCTTTAAGACAGGAAAGCAGAGTGCAAGATGTGCGTTATCTCTAAAATAAAAAATAAAAGACTGAAGGAAATATAGTTTTGTTTCATAATATTCTACAATTTTTGCACCAAAAATTAAAACAGCATAAACGATAATACGCTATTTTGTGAAGTCGTCAAAATTTCTTGAACTGAAAAAAATAGCAGAGTGGTGGAAATTAATGCTTCAACAGAATCATCTCACAGCTGATATCTTCAGACTAGAATTTTTTCGAAGATAAGACCGAAACCCTGCATTGAATTGTTTCGAACTATTGCCGCCTCTTCTGTATCCCACGCCAGTTCTAAAGTTCATAACAATGTTCCACTTCCTAGGAATTAAAACTTGAGTTATGTAATCCCCCTCCACTCCTTAATTACGATGTATGTAGGAGGGAGTGATTTGACCACATGGCTTGGCGCTCATGAATTTTGCAAGGCAAAATCTGAAGATGCTTCAAGTGTCATCTTGAGAATATCTTGAGAATGAATGATGAAATTTTGATATGCGATGACACTATTCCAAAAAATTTCGAAGTATAATTTTGGCGTCGATCAAAGCCAAAGTGACTTCAATGCAAACTATACGTCTTTAGGTTGCGAGAAGTTGCATGGAAGGTTCAATGCTGTTCCTAGTTCAAGCTTTCTTTTTCATTTGAGTAAGAAATGGAAAATATGAAAGAAAGTCAAAGATTTGATAACGCTCGCTAACAAAATAGCATTTTTTCCTTTTCTACTTCCGCATAAAGTGTATAAAGCTAAGTTTTCTACGGAGGTTTTAACTCTCATTTTCATCTCGCACTCCAACGCACCCTCCAAACTCAAGCTATGTATTCCACAAAAAAAGGATAAGAATGAGTGAAGTGTGTTTCATTTCAAAGAACAAGCGTGGCCGTACTTAGGTTTTCTCCTTCATTTTATATATTAAAAATCATCGTATATTATCTTCTTTTCCTTGCGAACAACTTGACTTTGCTTTATTCTCTCGACTGGGTAGCCTTTCCCAAATAAATTATTAGAGGAGCAGCAGCACTTCTCCTCTCACAAGTATTTTTTCTCCTTCTCAGAAGAAACCGCTTGACTCTTTTCTAAAAAATATATATGAAAAAAGTCTCCGTGTAAACTGTCGCCTTTAGCCTTTTTCTCCATCTCGAAAAATCCAGAGCTTCATTCTTGTAAGCTTCTGATTTGCT
>JAHZNF010003851.1:0-11100 GCA_027744215.1 Troglopedetes dispersus | reverse complement strand
CTCTGGGTTCGATTCTAAAGAGGCATTGATACTACCAATATAAATTTATATACTACAGGAAGCTCATGAAATGGTCTATTCATTGGTGCGTAAACTGTTTCTTATTGATAATTTATACTGGAGTTATCTGCATGGAAAAGTGAGTCACGAGATAATGACTAGGCTACGTATCTTGGTTGGAATGATTACTTTTGGTATTATGCTCACACTATATTTGGTTGTTCTCGTGGATTTGGAGAGTGGGAAACTTGAAGGTGCATGGATGCTGTCGTGTGCACTACAAGCGATTACGCGACATGAAAAACGAATATTGTTTAAAATCGTCAAAAGTATGAGGCCAGTAAGTATTCCGTATGGATCGCTGGGTACATTTAAGAAGGCGACGAGGACAGATTATCTCAGTTCAATTTCGGAGAAATCTATCAATGCAATTCTGGCAACACGAAAATAGTATTCCTTGGTTAGCCGAATAAACTTAGTGTCATTTTTGTAATAATGTGTGTCCAAAAAAGGTTTTGCATGACACAATGGCGAATTAAAGAGAAAAAAATATTTTATAGTATTTACGTATTTGTTCCAAACATTTTTTTCTGTGCCGATACGTAAGTAAGTTTTGTAACATTGAGGAAGGCAATTTGTATTACTTGTTATAATTGTATAAGTTTGATGATGATTTGACGCATTCAGTTTACCCGAATCCAGTAAGGTCATTCATGGTCTCTTGCGGTTGGTATCTTTTTGAAAACCACGGTACGAGGAAATCTTTTTAAAATAACTGGTGCAACCAAAAATGTTGCTAGTTCATCCAAACGTTTTATTAGTTGTACAAAAAATGAGAAACAAATACTCAAAGTGGAAACAGTTTGAATAAAACATTGCAGTTGGCAACTTTTTGCGTTTATTTTAAATAATTAATAATTATGTTGGGAAAAGGGAGCCTGGTCGTGATTTTCAGTGTGATTATTGTTTGTAATTATGCTTGCTGTGCTGGATTCACTGGAACCGGTACACAAGTGATCTCCAAAGAGTTCCAGAATATTACATTGGAGGATTATTTCGTGGTACATCATTTATAAACAACTGAACACGTAAACATTTACATTTTTTTAAAATAAGCTTGAGTGACCTTGTAATAATTTGTTTTTCAGAATCACAATGCAGCTCAGCTCCGGTTCAAATGTATTATGGATAACATTGTTTGTGTAAGTTTCCTGGTTTCCTGTGTATGGGAGGAAATGAAATTATGAAAACGTAAAAAGATTTGTTATTTTGAATAGGACAAAATAAGCAATTTGGTAAAAGAGGTAATTCCGGAGCTGTTACTAAACCAATGCTCCAAATGCACAAGTTCGGATCGCGAAAGGATGAACAAGCTTTTCGACTACATTCAACAGAATTACCCTGTTGAATGGGAGACCATGGTTAAAAAAATTTATGTGAGTTTCACCACATTTTACGCCACACGAAAATTTGATAAACTTTTCCGTGAATAAATGAATTTTACTACACCACAACCAGGGAGGCCTTGTCCATAATGATGTTGCTACAAAGATTGAGAACGCTATCGGACTAAAGTTGAAGCAGGAGCTTGTTCAGTTCTCGAACTCCAGTAAGTCTTCCGTGGTTCCATCCGCCTCAAAGATGCCGGCAAGATCCTCAAATCCTCAAATTACTGCTGAAATCGCAACCAAAGTTGAAACGGACTCGTCAAGCAGTTTTGATGGCGACTTCGAAGTTGCTCTACGTCCAGAAATGAGTCAATTAAACACTTCTACCACACAACGAAGTGCATTCAGCAAAAACCACCAAGCAACATCTTCTTCAACATTTGTAAAGTTTGAGGAAACTGGCAACCTAATCGTGACACTCATATTAACAACTTTTGTTACTAGTTCATTTCTTAATTTAGTTAAATAATTCATGAACTCTGAAGCCAAACAACAAATATTCTATGTTAGAAAAGTTTAATTAACAAAGTAGAAACCTTTTTGATATGACATACATAGCTTACTTTATGTAAACAACCTTTGATAATATCTGCGCCAAATATTGACTTTGTTTTTAACAAAATGTAGGAATTAATATTTAAGCCAAAGTTCAAGAAATACAAAAATGGGGTACTGCAGCGTTTTAATTATTTTTCTTTCAATTTAATGTAAAAAAAGATTTTCGAAAAGTAGTTTTGGTTTCGATAAAGGTTTACTTCTCTGGTCCAGGAAGTTCAATCATAACTCTAAGTATTTAGATTTTATATCCTATCAATATAATTCTAAATATTCGAATTGAGGAAGTAATTTGCATTTTCTAATTTGAAATGTTCAACTTAAATGGGAAAAACCTTGTATTTGGGAAAAGGCGTTTCAATCTCGTCAACTTTCAGGTTTGGGAACGACAAAATAGGCAAAATGTCATCTTTAATTAAATAGATGATGAATTGGACTAACCGATTTGTAACGTATGTCCATGTCTGCTGTGCATTTTGCAAAAAAATTGTACGTTAAACATGAAGGAATTGAAGGGAATATTTTTCATGATGAGAAGTATTTAGGGTGATGTGAGACATCTGTCTAAACATTTGCGTAGCTCCTTTCTTGTTGCCTTGTCGCCCACCTATTTTCGCCAGCTCCTTCTTGATTTTTTTTACGAATTTCAGAGCGATCCCCGGTTCTGGCAAGTCTCTTTAATTATGGAATTCATGTCCAAATTATAAATGTATGGAGTATTTTATAAAATCAGTAAATATTTACTTTATTTTGCAGACATTTTTCAACAAAACATATGCACAACTAAAAGTTGAGCTTAGTAGATAACTCGGGAATTATCAACACATAATAACCTTATTTTGTGGTAAGCAGTGCTCTGACAGTACCGCGCACCACGCCCCTCCCATAAACAATGATACTTTGGCGGCCTATCACGAAACGAGTTCCCCAACAGAGCAACAACGGACGACAGGAACGCTGGAATGCTTTAATTTCTCGATTAACTTTTTTGTCTTCACTCCATTTATTTTCTTTCCATGACCTCAACATTCTCAACCCACCAACGCAGAAAATGCATCCCAGTTGCAAAACAGTTGTGTAGAATCCAACCATAGTAAAATTTGTCACGATAAGTAGCATCTTCGTAAGCGGTCCCATGATTGTTCCATACCGCATTAATACAAAATTAGCGTAAATGGCTGAAACCATGAAAATTGCATTATACACAACCCAATACGGACCGAAGAGATCCATCGCGTGAGTATGAAATACTTGCAAACAACGATAAACATATGATATGTCCTTAGCACTTCTTAATATTTGCGCACTAATATACGGTCCTTTCCTGTTCACACGGAGTTCTTTGGTAACCAAGGAAACGCCAAAACAGTAGGTTAGTGAATAGCAACCTATCAAAACTATATTACAGGCAACGCATATTGCCAAACAAAAATGATACGGAACAGTCATCCAGACAACTGGAACGAAGTAGACACTGTTGGGAAATAGTTGCCCTATAAATGTGGAACAACGCGGGCAATAAAATAGAATTGTAAGGATGATGCTCAAATTGAACAAAACACACAATAAAAGGATCATTACGCAGAAGTGGAGAAGGACCAGATTTCGTGATTTCTTGAATTTGAAGTCAGGGAAATATATTTCTGAAATATTTTAAAATTAAGTTAAGTATTTCTAGTACTTGTTTGTAAACATGCTATCTATTTCTAAAATTATTTTATATTTACTTCGCAATTCCGGAAAAATCCCGAAGAGTGCGTTCAGAAGTCTGCAGCAATCTTTCGGGAACCAAATCGTAATAGAGTAGGTCACTCCGCCCAGTAGTAAGAGTAGCCAGAACGGCAAATCTTGATTCACCCCGTCGAAGTCCCCAGTGCGGTACCTTCTTATGAGAATTATACCAGCAAGGAAGATCCACACCAGGTGTAAATGGAACATATGAGCACATCTTTGTTGGGCATTCGCATCAATCGAAAACTGCTTTGCTTTCTTGTCAAACACAAAAAATGTTGCTCCCAATGGTCGGAAACGCAAAATAGCCCGGAATATACTAATAATAAAGGGAGTAATCATTTTGGTTGTTCAAAATGCTCGGGCAGTACAATAAAATTCAATGCTTCCCGCTCGGCCATAAAAGCATTTCTGAATTCAGAAATTTGATGGATGACCCTCATACATGAGTCCTTTGCATACAATTTAGAAAATCCGGAAGAATGTACACAATATAATTTGCTAAAAATGCTACTCTACCCTGTACTAATTATATTTAATTCATACCAATGCGAAAGGTCGGGGAAGTATGAAAATAAAATATGTTTTTGACTTTTATCTAGGCTTATTCCAAGTTTGTTTAATAGCATTCATAAAACTGCATTGATCATATGTCAGTGGTAATTTTAAAACACTTTTTGTATTATTTCCCTAATCAAACCGATTTTATATAAATGCTTTTGAATTATAGAAGGTTTGCTTATGGTTAGCTGGTCATTTGGTAGAAGTCAACCTACTATCAGCAGAAAAGTTCAAGCAAGAAAAATGTATCCTTTGTTATTAGCAAACTGAGTATTTATTAGAGAGGTTGTTTACACAGGATTTTTATTCATTGCCTCAAAATTATACTCACTAGATTGAAGGTAAATGCACATAGGAATTGGGAAGCTACATTTTGTATTCTAGAAAGGGTTTCAAGTTTATAATTGATTGCATATCTGATACATTAAATAGTAGTATTTGGGGCATGTTGAACATGGATCCATTACTCTGTGGTGAGCAGTGCTCTGAAAGTGCCACGAACAACACTCCTCCCATAGTTAATTATACTTTGACGCCCAATAATAAAGTGGTTTCCCCAACAAAGCAACATTGGTTTACAAGATCGTTGAAACTTCTTCATTTCCTGGTTTACCCTTTTCTCTTCGCTCCATTTCTTTATCTTCCATGATCTCAACATTTTCTGTCCATTAACACAAAATATGCACCCAAGCTGGAGGAGTGTGGTATGAAACAAAACAAGAGCAGAATCTCCCAAGATAAAGAGATATTTTGTGAGTGAATCTAACGCATCCCAATACCGGATAAGTACAAAATTTGCATAAATTGCGAAAACCAATAGAATAGCATTAAGTGTGACCAAATATGGACCGAACAAGCTCATTGCGTGAGCATTTAGAACTTGCAAACAACGAAATACAAACTGTACGTCCTTGGGTTTTCTTAATGAGTCCACACTGAAGTAGAACCTTCTGCGCAACCGCAGCTCAGTTGTTATCAATGTGACGTAAAAGCTGTAAATGAGAATGAATGATCCTCCCAAAACAACGCCTCCTGTCATCCCTGCCATTAAATAGATGTGATAAATGATGGTTGCCATGACAAAGAGAAAATAAGTATTTTCAGGCAGCAACCGGCCTAAAAACACACATCCGCGAGGCTGGAAAGTCACTTGAAAAATTGATATACAGAAAATTGAGAATGTGCCGATCATCACAGTTGTAACACTCGAGTTAAGAAAGAGTAGGATCCGTGACTTGTATGGGTTGAAGCGAGGAAAATATCTTTCTGAAATTAAAAAAGTAGCTGATTTTCATTTGCGTTTAAATTTGCATATTTTTATACTGCCATATTCTTACCCTGAAGCAGCGGAAACAAGGTGAATATTCCATTCGCCAATCTGCAACAATCATTAGGATACCAAGCGAAAACAGAGTAGGCCATCCAGCCCAGCAAAGTGAGCAGCCAGAATGGAAAGTTTCTATTCAATTGGTCAATGTCTCCAGCCCGATAAAATCTTAGTAGAATAAAAGCACCCAGCAGGAGCCATACAAAGAGCAAGTGAAAGTTTCGGGAAACTTTTCGGTGTATCCTCAGATCAACTGAAAATTCAATTTCCGCAGGATTGAAATGAATCTGAACTGCTCCCACATGGCGGAACAGGAGGAGCATCCTCACAAAATTTGTGATGAAGTCACTTATCATTGTGGTTGCTTTGGTAGAGGATAATTATATTTAGTGTTTGAATGATATCAGTTTTCACTCATGTGCAATCTTTATATAAACACATTTTTTTCAAAAGTTTCTCGTTACATGGCACATGCAGACAATATCAATGACGTATCATACCAGTTTGATAAAAGCAATCAAACTCTAGATATTTGCGAGGTACTATTTAGTAAATTTAAATTATTCCCAAAATTACTCGAAAATAGGGACTTGTGATCCATGTAATCAGAAGCAATATTTCCAAACTTTAAATATTTAACTACGCAATTTATATGAAGATTAAAACCATACTTTTGGTTCAACATTGATTAGAGAAGCGTACGCAACACAAAGGAATTATTTGTCATTAGCTTTGGAGTTTAAAAAAAAAACAGGAAATTATTGGGGTTTACCACGTGGAGTAAGTTTGAATCAGAATTGAAATATTTAAGCACTTATTTTAGAAAATGATTCCGTATTTCAAAATATAGTTGAAGTTGGAAAATGCCCAAGATAAATCCTTGTGGTCGTCTCAATCTTTATGCATAATACTATGGGGTGTCTGACATATTGTGCATACATAACATATTCGCAACTTCAACTGAGGAAATCTTTGCGTCAGGGGTCGTCAGGGGAAATATGCCGTTGTGCTACTTGAGTTAATTTATGATCTGACCAGCATATTCTCGAGGTCAGGGTGAAGGATTAAAATTTAGTAAATGCTTTAAGCACATCATAAATGGCCATCCTTGAAAATATTTAATATTTTGAAAATGTGTTTCATTCGTGCAATTATGACGGGCGTGTTTACTAGTGACAATCCACACTGGGTGAATACTTGAGGTTGTCCGTCTGCGACAATTAAGTCTCCAAATCGAGGACATTACGAATCGGTTTTTACTATGCAATTTGTTTCAAACCGTTATCAAAATAATATATTGGCCTGAATAGTCACAACTCGCGAATATATAAGAATGGTCATACTGATTGAGGATTATAATTTTTGCAATCAACCATTTTGTGAATATGAACTTCTCTACATTCCTCCGTCGTACCCTATTATTGTGGGATACTAAGTATATCAGTATTATGACATGACTGGTGTTTTTAAGCCATTTTGGAAATGTAAACTGGAGTGTTTATCCAATGTTAAACTAGCTAATTGCAGGTTTGGAATTTCGAATCGGCGAAAAAAGAAAGAAGATTCCCGCGTTACTGTTACCTGTGCCATTGAGTAAAAAATTATGTTTCATTCCCGACAACCTTCCTAACCGGGAATTTTCTGCTGGTAAAATTTTTCCTGACAATCTTCGGTCGTCTTCCGTATTTTCCTGGTTCAACCGCAGTCACAATCAACATTCACGTTTAATTATATTTACTTTCTGTTTATGATAACAACCTGCGGTCGTTTAAATTGAATTAATTTTGTGTTAATTTAATCAGATATTTACTTTACGTGATGACTAAAATGGATTGGGACTTAATTTAGAATAGTCTCCAAATCACTCGATTATTTGGCAGTCCATCGTCGACTTACCAAATCGGTAAGTGAACTGACTCAGTAAATTAAAGATATTAGGAAGTATTTATCAGGAAGTCTTTCTTGGAATTAAAGTGACTACAAGAAAGCATTTCCGGTACTCGGTAAATTGCAATTTACTAAGTATTGTATTTACGGAAGACATTGCGAAGCCATTTTCAGAATTAACTAGATTCAGTTGCCTCAGAATGACTGCGCACCAGAAAGCAAGCTTGATTGCTTTGTGATTTATATGTGACAATAAAGAGGTTTCATGGATGTTCCTGATGAAATTCAAAATTTCGCTGGCCTTCAATTTGATTCTTTTTACATAAAGTTTACCACTGAAAATGGCTGATACTAATTCATAAGCACGAGTACAGCACCGAGCAGTGTTTGTAGTCCAATCCTTTAATCCACCTCGTGAAAATTAAGTGTTCACCACTACATATTATTAGGAAATCCACAAAATTCTGTGGTGTCACTGGTGAAAGTGCCTAATTTTTGGAAAGTACATTCCAACTTACTTGGATAAAATGAATAGGGAAATTGATCAATAAAAGCTCGTGAGGTCCCTTCGAACTTGGTCTTAATACTGTTACGCATGATACATCAAAAGATTCTAGGATAAACATTTCCATTCCAATACTAATTTATGCATTTAGAGTGGCCTGATTTGTTGTATTGATTTGATGCCAGTTCATGCCAGCTTTATTTAATTTTTATTATGGCAAACGAATAGTGGCTTTAAACCTACGTTGTCCAATTACATACATATTCAAATTGAACTTTTGCATAGCCTGCTACATGTTTACATCAAATTCTAGGTCAGTTTGACTCCTTTGAAATTGGATATATTTACTTGGTTGTCAAAAGTGCTCTAAAGGTACCTCGGACAACTCCTCTCCCATAATTAATAATACTAAGTCGACCAATCACAAAACGTGTTCCCCAACTTAACAACAACGGACGACAGGAACGCTGAAAGGCTTTCATTCTTTGATTTTCTTTCCTGTCTTGACTCCACACGGTATCCTTCCATGATCTCAAAATTTTCAGACTACCAACACAGAAGATACACCCAAGTTCAAGGAGAATTGTGTAAAATGAGAGTTGAATGAAGTTCACTAATGTTAGAAGCACTTGAGTCATGGGACCCAGCACATCCCAGTACCGAATCATTACAAAATTTGCATAAATGGCAGACAACATAAAAATCGCATTCATAATTACCAGTAACGGGCCGACGAGATTACTAAAATTTACATGAAGGACCTGCAAACAGCGGAACACGTGCGCAGCATTATTTAAATTTCTTAATGTGTCCGCACTTTTGTACGAGCGACGACCAACTTGCAACTCTTTTGTTACCAAGGTAACATAGAAGCAATATGACAGGATACAGCCGCCAAGAAATGCAGTGTTCCAGGTAAGAACAGTTATGATGTACACATGAAAAACAACTGCTGCCATGGCAACCGGAAAGTAGATGTACGTATCAGGAAACAACTGACTGAGAAAAATGAACCCGCGATATTTAACAATAGCCAAAATAATGAAGAGTATGTTGATGAACACCCCAGAAACTAATATTGTTGTTAAGCATGCATTCAGAATCAACAAGAATCCAATGTTCGGGTTGAAGCCAGGAAAATGAAGTCCTAGAAATATTGATGTAAATTTAAATATATGTTTTATTAATTTGCATACACCATGCAAGAAATAAATGGATCACTTACGCTGCAACTGAGGAAACAATGCAAGTGCTTGGTTCATAATTGTACATAGGTGTTGTGGAAAGTATGCTGGAAGACTGTACGCTATTCCGGCTAGGACGAGCAATAACCAGAAAGGTATGTCTTGATTAACCCGATCGAAGTTTCCGTCTCGATATGATCTTATTAGAATCAGCCCAGAGAGTATAATCCACACAAGATGAAGCATAAAGTTCCTAACAATCTTTCTTTGAGCTTTGGAGTCCAACGTAAGCTTCATTTCCTTTCGGTGGAAAACAAGGTTTGTGGCAGCAATGACACGGCAAATTCTAAGAAGACTCAGTAGCTTAAGGATAAATTCACTGATCATTTTCGGTAATTTTAGAAGGGATATTTCTTGCAACAACTCGCAATTTTAAATTTCTCAAGAAGTAAGCTTAAACTTCTACCTTCCAATATTTTCACAGCACAAAACAATTTTAAACGTGACCGACAAAAAAGCGTTTAGTGGTTGGTATGAATACCCAGTGGTTTATTTTCTAGTAGATTCAGTCCCGGAAAACAAGGGAGGAATTATGTCCAGCATTTTCTAAAGCATTTGGTTAATGACGGAGAATTTAAGCTCATTACAAAACAAATAAAATATTTACTGTCTGAGGTTCATAATAGATTTCACAATCCTTCATATTCTCGCAAACAATAGTCTTGGATATCCACTCAGGTAAAATGAAAAATTCGAATCGACAGCAGTTCGACTTTCAAAATAAATTTGATATTTTAGGTAGTCATGTGCTCAGGATTTCGTAATAAAATGCTTAAGGAATAGTTTTACATTAGACAAATACGTTCCTGGCCTAAGGAATAAATTATTTCAGCTATATTTTTCTAGACGTAAGCACAATTTATGTATTTCCACACAAAAAAGTTATTGCTTAACAAATCAAACTTGATGACATCATGGTTTGATTTGGATTGTGCGTCTATCCGTGACCAGGTTGCAAAAAGTAATTTTTGCATTCTGTTTTTTTTATTTTTACAATTTAGCTTGCCACCTTCTCCTCAAAATGTGTTTATGATGGCACTTGTATAAATTGTCATCACTGTGAAACATGAAAAGCAAGGCAACAGGAAATTAGGTCTAGCAGCTGGTTCAACTTTCTTGCTGGGTTGACGTGGAAGTGGTGGTATGTGAATACATTCAGTTTTTGACGTTTATATTCAGTGTTAGATAATCTTTGAAAATTGAAATATTGCGGTATTTTGGACAGTTTGATTCTATCTTGTTTTTTTAAATATGAACCTTGACTAGCTTATCTGATGAAAACTGAGCATACAAAATACAAAAATTAAAGATAGAAGTTTCGTTATGTGTAAAACCGTATGGAATACCGAAGTCCCGGGAATATTGATTGATTTTTCAAAAGTTTATTTTAAAGTTACCCAATTTTATGAAATGAATATTGAAATAGCCCTCGGATACCGAATATTTCAACGTGACGCAGGTTAATTTGGTCGCATGAGTTTATTTAAATTATCGCTTGGTTTCATAATTGTTTCCACAAAATCTGGCAAGTATCCCTTTCTTTATCTCTTGTCTAAACACATTCCCACGGAAGTAATAAATAATGAGGTTGACAGATGATTTAAATGTAACTGAGAGAACAAAGCCCACATCCAGTTCTCTGTAGTGAACATCGTAGCCCACGATGCACACAAAGTACCACATTGGCTCTGCTGTTGAAACAAACAAAACCGCAACTACCGATGCGAACATTTTTGTGGCGTTAATTTCCCTTCTTTGAGATGTACTCATAGTTTCCCGCTGTTTATTGATCTGCCGAATCTGCAACAAAAAAGTGGTTGTCAAAAATATATTTTTCAATTT
>JAHZNF010003850.1:0-16550 GCA_027744215.1 Troglopedetes dispersus | reverse complement strand
TCGCCTTGTCTGAATCAGACTGGTCGCGAAGCCAGCATATAAATTCAGAAAAAGGAGACAAAACAACAGGTAGCAATTTGGCCAGTGACACGAAGCAAGTGTTTTACGTATGTTTATCACCAAAATTAACACGATTTGGGCACAACTTGCAAAGTGAAGCAAGCGATAATGAGACATGCAACAAAATGCGTTGAAACTTATTCTTTTGGAAGGATTGTAAATATAGCTTCTCCTGGACTCTGTATTTCTGGTACTTATACACTTTTTCTGAGTTTATTGTTTTAAATAGATTTTTTATTGTTGTTTTTGGTAAAATAATTAAATGAGAAAGATAATATCATAGAACCAGAGAATCTGGATGGAAAACTTTATAGAAAAAAGTTCTGGGTAGTCAACAGTACTTGCGTGCTGCGTGTGTACCCCTTCAACAAAAGGTTCAGGGTTCCACTATAATTAAGAAGACAACAGCTGCGTACTTACATCTTCATTTTCAACATCTGCTGACAAAAGAATAGGTCCTATTGTAATTCTGTGTGCAATGCAAAGATACATGTAATTACAGATTCGGCCAAAAAGACAATTGCAATTAAGGAGATACTTTTGAATGCTCCTTGGGATATGTTTAAATTGTATAGATAGCAATAGCAATAAGAAAATGTGCTTGCATTATTAAGACAAAATCGAAGGTGTATAATTACTGTCATTATTTTACCTCTAAGGTGGCAGCTCCAACTATTTTGTGTATATTTCCGGGCAAGCTTTAGACAAAATTGCTAGTCTAAAAATGTTTCATCAAAATGAAACTTTCAAAGGCAAAGGAACGCATGGATACAGGGGAACACTTCTAATTATGCAATCAATGCTGCCAAAAAAATGAATAATGGCAGGAAGTGTGCATTGAATTGGTTTTGTATTTAAATTTTTTTCAACTTTACATGAAGTCCTTCAGGTCTACAATTATTGGGGAGAAGGGATTCGGCAGGTCTGTCAAACCTGCCAAGAAAAACATAGTACGTCTCTATTCTGTATATGACTGACATGAAACTTTCTTGAACAGGATACTTGTTAGTGATAAAAATGAAGCAAATCTCGATAGCAAAATATTAGCTGCTGAGATTTGATATGTGTCTTTTGTTATGTAGTACATTGCGAGCAGAGGGAGCACTCCTTCGAAGCAAAAAAATTTGCAAAAAAGATTCTGATGAAAATATGAAGATGCACTGTAAAACAGATTGAAATATCTCCCCTGTCAGGCTGTCAATTAGCCTGTTTTCCATTTTAATTTAACAACAGGTTAACCAAAAAAATCCCTGACGTAAAATATTGCTTTTGTGAATTACTTTTCAAAAGCAGAGAGTTCTTCAGGCTTGAGCTGGGCTCAAGTCAGAGTAGCGGGATCAAGTGGCGAGCACCCTTCTTCAATTTACCCTCTTCTGCAGAAGACATGAGGAATCATGTGCAGCTTCCAGCCTCTTCACAAATTCAGACAAATAGACAAGCTCAGTATTAATTTCTTGTGGAAATCCCCTGGATTTTTCTATTTTATAAGCGAAATCTATCCACTGCAGCAATAATAATGTACGTACTTTACGAGATTTTTGTTTGTAATTCGAGAACAACATACTGTACATCAAGAAGGCAAATGACATGAGCCAAAAATTTATATTAAAAAAGCCTTGTTACAACTTATTCTTTCATTATTATTGTAGAATGCTGATGATGTGATGTCTACAGTTTAACCATCGTCATAAATACCCCTGGGGCGAGGAAAAGGTAACTGGCTTGAGCATCAAATTTCACAAAGCCAGCCTCATCCGACCATGTTCACATTCTGAGTTATACAATAGACATCACTCAATAATCTGAATTTATCATCAGAGTGGAGCAGCCAAAGTAGGGGAATCACCATCATCAGCGAAACAAAACAGTAATGAAATAATGCACATGTATTTGTTCACGAAACGTAATACAAATGCATAAGCCCACAAATCCGATCGTACAAATCATAAAGCACATCCTGAGCATTCGACGAATGCACATTTCCCTGTGGATCATCATCAACTGTAGCGAAATAGTAATAATAATGCTGGACAATAACTTTTGGTATTTCAATCATATTATGAAATCAGAGAGAATCCTCCCTTTTGTTATTTCGTTCGTGGAAGCTGGCTATAATTTCTAATCACAGCATGTCAGTCACTCACTCACTCACACTATTCCTGCTTTGCTTCAAATACCCTTCGTTTTCCCTCTCTCCCATTTATCAGGCAGTCATTCTGCTCAACGTCATTCACATTTCTCAGTCAACCATACATTCATTAGCCTTTCTCTCACACTTTTCTCCTCTCTTTATATCATTTTAGAGAGATCATGGATGTAGATTTTGGTTCATGCAGTTTTCGACCAGGGATCACCAAAGGGCTCGAAAAAGGTTCATGTCAGAAACAGAGTTGTTGAGCATTAGTTGTGCTCTAGAGTCACGACGATATGAGATTCGCAGAATATGGAACAAAGTAATTATATTAGCCAACAACAGTCTGGACACATAATATGATTTATATAATAATACACGACAAAGAGCGAAAACCACAAGTGTATCTAACACAAAGGGTTCACTGTGAAGACCCAAAATTTTAACCTGGAAAATTGTCCGAGAGAAACTTGTACAGTTTCATATACTTGGGCTTTTAACTCATAAATATGCATAATACTAACCGTAAGCATGCAACTCAAATCCAAATGTATATGATTCAAGTATATAGATTTGTATTTGTATACATCGAGTGTTTGTAAACCTCATAAAATATTTTTGTACTCATTTACTGTCTCGGTCATGCGGGGTTTGTTTTGTTAAATGGAATGGTTTTCATCCTTAATGACTTGAGGTTGAGAAACACGTTTATTTCTAAATTGTTAGTGTTACATGTTTTAAATCTTCTGTGCATTGTTGTATATTTGAACTTGGGTATAAAATATTTATTTGACTATAATGTTTGTACCATGGAATGCACCATAAACTACCTCACGCAGTAAATTATCGTTGCTCATGTGCTGTCTGTTTTCTAGGTTATACACATACGTACACATTGTGTTTGAGTATGACACTCCAGCACATAATCTAGATGATTCATGGAGGCCGATTTCTGCAACTGCAAGCCATTGTCGTTATGAGGAAAGTGACTCTGAGGACCTCCATTTTAGCTAATGTTATTTTGTCATGTGCCATTTTTCTTCAGCACTCCAATGTGTAGTGCACTCTACCAGTAATCTAAATTTATACAATAAAATTCATTCCTTCGCTGCCGTAATGAAGTGTGTGCATGGAAAAAACTCCCAGAAGGGGCTTTGGACCTTTGCGGAAAGTGGCTTTTCTATGATAAATAAATATTGCAATTATTTCGCAATATAATTGAATTATGATCATTTGGAACCTTCCTTTTGAGCGCTCCGTTTTCATGCAGCATTGAAATGTTCTATAATGAAGAGAAATAATCCTAAAATGGGAAAAGTTGGCCACTGATTGTAATTGATTATGATTTTTGGGAAATTCACAAGTATTCGCAAGTGAGATTTTACTCCAGTCATCATCCTCAGGCTTTTATGGGAAACGGATGCATTCAAGCGCACGTGTTTTGAAAACTTTTTATTTTTTTGAAAATTGTTTTATATTCTTCATGAGAACTACACCCAAATGTTTAATACTTTTTGTGCTTTCACACTCCAATCATCTCTTCAATGCCAACTATTCCCGGAGAAGAGGAAGCCACGTAGGAAAATTCTAAATCTTTGTCCACATTTACTGCACTTTAACTTCTTGCTTGCATCATTGCCGGTCTAGACTCTTTCCCTTTCTTGTCTTTTTTTCTCTTGTTTTTCTTCTCAAATGTCTTTCGGGAGTTTCAATCGGGAAGAACCAACTACACGGCTGGAGCATTTGAAAAAAATAACATTAAGCACGTTCTCAACTTATCCATACGTTTCAGTGTACTATCATCTACTCAAAAGCACCCCCAATTCGCTCTTGCATTCTTCTTACTTTCTAAGAAAAAGTCAATTTCCTCATTGCACAACTTGCCATCAACCTATGCTTTTTCTCTTCCAGAAACAAGGAAAACTTTCCCTTTCCATTGTATTCTTGAAAGCAGTGTAAAACAAAAGGGAAGGAAGACAACTAAAAAAAGGAATGTTGTGGCACACTTGAGCCTCATTCCCACTTCCCATGTCTTCCACTTTTTCTCCTGCCATAAAGAAAGCATGCGTTCCTCCCTCTTTTTTAAGTGTCAGTGCATTTCCTTTGAGAAATAATCGCGTGGCGTATGCTATTGGATTATGTTCATATATGGTCATATAAGCAAAACGCGTGCTATGTGTGTGGTCGTTTTCTGAAAATAAAAATTTCTAGTCCTACAAGCACTAGAACTTTACAGTCATCATTATCATCAACATGGTTTCCTTACTTTTCCTCACCCTGGCTGCCTGTTTATTTCCTTCAGCCTTGCATTTTCTGTGAAAACGTGTAAGTGCATATTGTCAGCTCAGACGAAAACGGAGCATGCACAAAAAAGAGAAAACCTCATCCATTCATCCATTTACCGCAATGCATCACATAAAAATATCTTAGAGGGTTTAACTGTCTTCCCCTTATTACTATTATTATTATTGTGCTGCCACCACCGTGTGTTGTTCTTGAACCTATTTATAATCAACCTTTAAAAGAGGATAAGAAGCCATGGTCGCGAGATGTTTTTCAACTCTCCGCACACTTCCACTTTTTCTTCCGAAATGATGATAATCTTTGATATGTCTGTAATATAAAAAAAGATGCCCAGAAATAAACCCCATGCTATGATATGATCACGCTCATGATGATCATCATTGTACATAATGCTTATGCTTTTTTCTTCCAGCTGTTAAATTACCCTTATGCAGGAGTCTATACTGCACTTTTTCGACTTTCTACTCCTTTGTACTTTGATTCCTTTAGGAGGGCTTTTGGATTGCTGAGATCGTTATAAATGACGGTGGCAGGAGGGTAGTCGTTTTTAAGATGTCTTTTGGAAGAAAAGTAACTTTTTTGTCTTCTACAACCAACTATGTTTTGTAGCTTAGAGGATTCATCCAAAGGATGTGACCCTGGCAGTGAAAGTGAAATGCACTTCCCTTGTCTCCTTAGATCTTATTTTTCTTTAGATCATATCAGCAGGCTACTTATTTCATGATAGTGAAACGATAGCTATAATGCATGTGCACAGTGCACATACTTACGTATATATAGAAGATGTTCCCTCGTATGTCTTGTATCCCAATGGTCCTTTGCTTGAGTTTTTTTTCTTTTGCACCAAAAAGTCATTTTTGTCTTGCAACGCACGACATGTGGTCTCTACTTTCAAAGAAAATGGAAGTCTTGTACTCGACAAAATATTACCATGATGACTGTTGATCTGTTCAGAACGTTTTTATTTTTCGGTGAATGCACTGGTGGTGATATTTTTTACTACTTATTTTTCTAAGGAATGACTAGTGGTGCGTTCCTTTTTCTTATTGAAAGAAAGTTTTTAGATTCGTATACTTTCAAATTGCAGCAAACGAAACAACTCGTTTTCGGTGAAAGTTAGTGAATTTCGAGTTTTATTTAAAGAAGGGGAATGCAATGATGCGCTGAAAATATAATCAAACAATTTTGTATGATAAAAATTCATATTAAAAAAAAGCGGTTGTTCTTTTAGAACTTAAACATATACTGTAATCCCCGTGTTCCCTATGAATTAAAATAAACAAGTAGATAAAAATAATTTTTTCAAAGCTGCTTACACAAAAAGCTTACAGTCGAGACGGAATCTAGTGCGTAAAAAAACCATGCATAATACATCGCCGCATACATTGGGTTTTCCTGGAGTTTTGGTTCTTCGTTCATGCACTTCCTCCTTCGACGGATGTGAGGGACAAAGGTCGTGCATTTGAATTTAGGAGTTGGTTTATAACTAGCCTTTTATATTTCCACATTTATGTGGTTGGAATCCAGTTGCACTTGCAGTAGAATCCAAACATTTTTTAAAAGCCACAGAAGAAAAATGAAAAATCAACACGAGGAAATCGTTTGTTAGTCTTTTCTACTTTTTTTTCTGGGAGAAACGGAATACTTATTTTATGTTTATAGTGTATCAGGCTGCTCGCTTTTTTCTGTTCTCATTTTTTCTAAACTGCAACGAAGGTAAACATTTGAATAACTCCTTAAAAATGAAGGCGAGTGAAGAAATACACTTTTACGAAACGACAATTTACCATCATCATCCTCCTCCTTGTTAGTGCTAACGCCTGGCTTGCACGTTCTATGCACATAACAGTGAATTATTTATAGAAAAAGACCTACCTACTCCAATGTTTACTTATTTTTTTCTTGTTTTTATACTCATTTTTACTTCACAATTTTTTAGAGAGGTACTCCTTTCGGCAGTCGAGATGTAAATCATACTTTTCCTCTATACTCAGGAATGTAGCACTAGTAGTAATACCATTCAGCTACTTACAACTTTCCATTCATTATGCTCTTCGCATTGAGCACAATTGGAGAAAAATATTCTGCCAGGGCGTACAATGGAATGGAGAGCAGTCTTATTATTATATTTTGCCTGCTACATCAGCAACGGCTGCTAATAATAAAGAACTTGGCTCTCCCAGAGTCGAAGCAGAGACGGTGAATTCATCTTGTACTCTCCCAGACGGCTCGGTTAGCAAAAAGGAAATAAAGTAAAAAGTCATTCTTTTTACTAGTCACTCCTTTTACCATTTTCTCTGAATTACTTTGCCATACATTTTGAAAACTGTTGGGGAAAGCCGGAATTCCCTGTCCCGGCGGAAAGGCAAAAGAAGGAAATAAAAAAATATAGTAAGGCCGGAGCTCCATAATGCTGGGAATTGCGAGAGCCTAATAATAAGTATCAAAATGTGAAAGCACATGGAGAAAAGTAGTCCGCCCGTACACATCCACGTTTTATTAGCAACGTACCGCCCGGCATCCGTCTTGGGAAAAGTATAAAAACAATTTCTTGTTTTCGTGCTCTTTTCCCTAAACATCAAAGTGAAAGTGTGAGTCCAGCCGCACTGTCTTTTTTTGTGATGTCGACCGAGAGAGCAGAGAAAGCTTGCGTGAATATTGCTGTTTTTTTGAACAATGTCGTTATTTGTTCTCGAATGGCCTTGGCCCGAGCAAATAAACCTGCTTCATTCCATTCAATGACCATCATTTTCACTGCAAGTATTGACATTACACCTTTAATGAGACCTCTTTCTCAGCAACAGTGGAGTGTAAAATACAGAAAAAACTAGGTAATGCCTCCTATTAAACTACATGAGACCGTTTTCACTTGCTGGTTTGAAAGCGTTTTTTTTGTAAAATTGCAGTGACCCAAACTAGGGTAGGAATTCCCACTTCACCGTTGTCATCTAAACATATGCATTGTAAATGAAGTTCTTGTCATAAAAAGGGGAAATGGGGTATGGCAGTGTGCATTATTGAAATGCAGGAGGTATATAAAGTAGGTAATCTCTATTTTCTGGGCCGAGTTAATAGAATATAATTGCGCAGTTGTAGAAGAAGTGGATTGTCAATCAAACGGGCAGAAGCAAATGTATGTATGTCAAAGTGAAGAGGGGAAGTAGGTCTCTCCAGAGAGCAAGTATCTCGAGAGTTAAGAGGAAAATGACTCAGAATTCAATAGGGAACAGACATACTAGAAAACTGGACACAATGGTGTAGGGAAAATCTTCTGGAATGGAAGTTCCGCTCTTTTTCCTTCCATGAATTGGATAAACTCTTCAACAAGCGCAATTAGTAGACCTAAAGGTAGAAGCTCAGAGATGCACAAGTGATGCCAGCATGTTACACACTATCAACTAAAATTCTATACCAGCTGCCCATGCTAACACCAGCATATTATAGAAGAAAAACTTTTTTTATGAAACTACTGAAGAAGAACAAAAACGACTCTTTCACTTATGAAACATTTAAATGAAGGAATCCATGTTGCCGAAAGTGGCTTATAGCTAGGATCCACTTTCCCTTCTACTTTCTTGCACACACACAAAAACTTTATTTCTTTTTTCAAGTTAAAATTTTATATGTGCTCTGCCCAAACTATTGCATGCATTGTTAAAGAAGTACCAACTAGTTTTACAAGGGAACACTGGAGTATTGTGTGGATCCCGTTCATATTCATGTATAATTCAAGCATTCACTATCCCGTATTCATGCCTTATTGTTACGAGGGAAAAAGTGGAGAATGCCCAGTACCAAAAATATCTGAGAAATAGTGGATCATGAATGGAAGGAGAGAATTCAATGAAAGTTTCATAGAAAGTTGGGAGACACAATGCGAAATAGTGATAGCGAGCGAATGACTATGAGCACTTGCCATTCTGAGGCTATTAAAAATTTGCTTAAATTTCTACTTAATTGAGTCACCAGTAGTGTATTTTGTTGGAGAAGCTCTCTTGCTCCTTCCTCGCACAAAAAAGAAAAACTCATAAAATTGTCTTTTATATTTATAGCCGCTCTTTAGAGGACCACAAAAAAAAGAATGATTCGCCTACCTTTATTATTTCTCAGAGTCAGAGTGTGAGGGTATGCTCGCTATCTACTCTCATTTTTTCAACATAAAAATGAAAACACTGAGACATTGTAGCTCTCCTTGAATCTGCCGCTGCTGCGTGAATACATTATGATCATTCATTTGGTTTTACTATAGGTTCACAACTAAACCGACGTTGAGCTCAAAGTTAAACTGTGCCAAAGTTTATGTTATGACTGGCTTAACTTTGAGGTTATATTGTGTACCTAACCTACAAGTAGCATTTTTTACTCCAGTTTGCTCTAAGACTATAGCGAAGAAGACAATTTGCAGAAGAAGAATTCTAATCTGCTCCTGTGTGTTTCCTGAAAGCAGACGCTGTCACATTTTTTTTCTCAAGTAAACTCATAAGGAGGATTTAATAAATCTCCCGGCCTACAAGTGATTTCAAATGGAAAACGCATCTGGCTCTCTACCGGCATTCAGGATGCATGTGAGCACTTAAGAGACGCAAGCTCCTACTAACAATCTACACACAGGAAAAGGAGACCTTATAGAAGACATCCTACTATATATTAGTTAAAATGCTCTTAAGTCTTAAGGGAACTCAAACAATATTATTGGCACGATAAAAATGTTTCAGGGGAAGTTTAAGTCATTTCGGTGAGCAGATAGATAAATGATCCTAAGCGTATTCTACCACTTTTTATGTTCGTAAGCCAATAGTATAATTTTTACTGCTGTGCGTGTTCGCTGCTGCCTCTCTTCTTTGCTTTTCTTCCTTATCCGACGACGCAGCCGAAGCAGTTGTACTTTTAGAATTGAATATTATTATATGATCATCTGCCTGCCTTGTGCCTGCAAAATGGCATAAAATTATCATAACCACGCGACATAGGTTTTAACTAGTCTAGTGAAACGAAGAAAGTTTCCGATACTTCACCATTTCGTAGTGGAAGAACTCTTCAACTTTATTGTCGAACTTGCATAAACATGAGCTAAACTCAGTATTGCAAATATTAATTGACCTGAAATTCAATAACTGTATCCGCCATGTGACCATTATCGTCTTAATTGATTTCATGAAGATAATGTAACTTTGTGCGAGTTCAGTCATACTGCCAACCACAATGCGAAAAGTTCAGAATATCCTGTGACCATTGAAGTGTACAACGAGAAGAATCTATGTAGGCAGGCATATATTAAGTGCTTTCAAATTCTAAATCTGATTTGTTACTGACTAACTAGGACTAAATAGCTCGTCTCAGTTGGTTCCATCAGCAGGCAAGGCAAAAAAACTTGGACATAGCTAGTCATATCGTCAGAATAATTTCTACATTCGCTTCATTTTATGCAGATACATTGGCTCTGCAGAGAAGCTCTCAGAAATTTATTAGTATGCATATTCAACGACTAGCAGAACTATCTACACTGGCTGGAGTGCAGCACACTTGAGGAAGGCTGCATCCGTTGGGAAACTTGCGTCTTCTATTTTTCCATTGCCGTCCCTGAGTTGTTGTTGTATCCTGTTGATTTTGTGGTTGAGGTGGTGGTTACCAAACATTTGAAACTGATATGCACTCTTCTCTCTTTCTTTCTCGCTTAGTATTTGCCGAAGTCTTTTTGGTTAGTTCACACAGAATGAAAATACATTATGCATGCTTTCTGCATACACAATACTTGGAACGGCTTTATTCGTGGGCAAACATTGCACTCCTACGCTCATCCTCTAATTCCCCTTTTGGCACTGATGAGGGAAAGTGGATGCGCATATTAAAATTGTGCAATTCACTATATCATAATTATTGTAACGTGCTGCCAAATAGCGACCACAACAATCTCCCTATGATTACTTTTCCTGGCATAATTATAAGATAGTGGATAATAATAGATTCCTGTTTTGGCCTTGCATTTCCACTCCCTGCTGCTTTCTTTGACATTGTTATGTAAAGAAATTATACACAAACTTGCAACTGAAAACATGCAATTCTGTTCTTCTGTTTGCTCAGGTTTGAACCGTACGCAGTTTTCGTTAAAGCGATATGGAAAAGTCTCCTTTTCTTGCCTGATTAACTTGCAGTATTGCTTGACAAGGAATATTCTGTTAGAATGGAAAGGCGGAAACCAAACCAAATTTTTTTCATTCGCAGCACGAACAGAGGAAGTAATAATCTTGCAAATCATAACTGTTCAATATGAACGTAGTATATTATGTAGAAGCTAGACTAACTAATCATCGTCAATTGTTAGTATGATACGTATCACGTTACCTTTCCCTTTTGTAGATAAATAATTGTGCTTTCAACCAGGCTCCTCCGAAACCTGTTAGTTCTGAGTTGTCTTATTTAAGAAGTAAATTGTGGTTTAATTGATTGCAATCAAGCTTACCTCATTTGCGTCCACTGTTTCAATCTCTCAGCACTCCCTGTTTAAGGACCCTAGAAAGAAAAAAAATATATTAATTTCCTAAATGAGTTTTGCAGTCATTAAGAATATTTTATGTATTACTTGTGAACATTTGGAACATTTCGGTTGACGAAAATGAATAAAAATCAATGAAGTGGAATTTTTAATGCTGCATCATTATCCAGTCATCATCATTACTGCATGGCATTCAAAATTGAGTTATTATCACTAGTTCGAATAGTTTTTTAGTAAAAATTTGCCATTGATGCATTCATTAGAAACGAAAGAATGAGTTAATTAATAAAATATAGTAACTCAAACCTACATTAATATGCGGTTTAAAAAAATAATTCTCTGCAATCGATCAAACCGCTACCTTACTTCGAACAAGCCATACTTAATATAATGAAGATTATAACATCTACTAACAAAAATTAACGGTCGGTTCACTCGGTGAAATGCACCTTGATCAGGTAACCGAAGTAGGGATTGTGACCTGAAATAAATATTAGAAGATGCTGAATCAGATTTCAGTCGCTTTCTCAAACGATTACTGGTTCAACCCTTCCTATCTAGTCTTCTCATTTACGGCAGTACGTCTCAGGTATCCGCCTTTGCAAGAAAGCAAGTCAAACCTGACTTTACTCTGCAATTCATTAAGTTGCCTTCTCCGTTTGTGCGGTGATATTAGTGTAATTTTTATGGGAGTAGGTTCCTTTATTCCTCAAGTCAAGATCGTTTGATGTCAAATTGGAAGTTGAAAAAATTAATAGTTCTCTCGGAGGATTCTGGCATTCAGCATCATCATTATATAGTAGCTTAACAATGGAATGACAAAAAGGGTTAATGAAATGATATTGTCAGGTCTTTTGCAACATCTTAACGATGATTCAACCCAGCACCAGAATTTTACAGGCAAGATGTCTTCATCAGCTTTTTCTCGCAAAATATTCGGCAACTATTGCGTTACAGGTAACGTTTTTACAGCATCGTTACTCTTGCACCAAACCTGCCTTGCTCTTGGCTAAAAAAGCCTGTGGTCTTCGTTCAGATTTTGATGTAAGTCCACTTGTGTAAAGCAAACAACCAGAGCCAGGCCATACTCCTAAGTTTTGGTCTCAGTCCCGCTACTTCTCATTATTGAAGATGATACGGTTTACAGAGGGAAACCATGTTAAGCGATATTCTCGGGTTAAGTTTCAACTTTGCGTTTTTGGACACAGGCTGAGAAACGGCAGTTGATGAAAAAAAAGACGGAGCACTAATGGCCTCTTGATATAGTCAGTGAACTGTACATGGAGTTGAAAACTGGGATGATGAACGTAAATGAATAAGATTAGGAACGAAGGAGAATCTCAAGATGATAATGATAGTTATTTTAAGGGCAAGACAAACTCTATTTTTACCCTCCACGAAAACAATCATTATTATTAGTACGCTCTTATATGTGCAAGAAATGTCCGTATTATGCCTTGCAAAATACTAATAATAATCACGCTTGCTCGGTAAAAACGATCATTATTAAGCATTAACCAGCTCACTTTGTATACCCAGGAGAAATAGTATTATGTATGATATATGAGGATAATAATAGGTGAGTAATGTCTTCACTATTACTAAAAATAGATGCACAATGCGAGAAGTTAAAATATGCATTAGGCCGAGTTGCAGTAACTGGTTGTGCGAAGGAATTCCATATAAAGTCATTAGACTAGCGATGCATATTTGCATAAAGACGGAATTAGGGCGTTTTCAAGAAAAAAATTCTTCAAAGGAATTTCCTTTAAAGTATAATCATAATGAATCATAAATAGTATAAGCTGGCAGGTATTCATAGTTTGATAAACGTACGAAAATATGTTATATTTTTTATATTTGCTTAAATATGCCGAAGAAAAAAATGCATGTATCATACAAAAAAAACAAGTACAGCTTCCTCTGTGCATTGAATATTAATAATAAAAAAATGCAAGTTTCGATGATAACTTAAACTTGGTATTCCTACTTGGGTTGCCTTGCTGGTCGACCAAAGGCACTCATCATCATGGATGGCCTGACAGACATTTTTTATACTGGCATAATAAGCAAAAACGGGTGAGTTGAGTTGTTCAGCCGCCCCACTCACTCTCAGCTCATTAAATTTCTTTTTTATAGAATGACATTTGTGCTGAGCTTCGTACAAACTGTGGAGGAAAGAAAAAGGAAGGTTTTCTGTATGCAAATGCAATAGTGTGTTCAGGAGAAAACAACATGTTGGGTTGTTTCAGCATTTTTAATGAGTTGATTACAATTTTGAGGTAGTCTGCTTTTTCCCGTGATGCGTTCACATTCACGTTTGTGCATTATCACAGCCAAGAATCCTACCCTCTTTGTATCCTTTTTTTGCGTAGACACTTCAAACCGCCCACCCTCCGCTTCATGTGTGCACTTGCCCATGAGTTTGTCACTCTATTCCGTACACTTATTTTTTTTCTCTCGTGTAAATTCTGTTTTGTATGCTGTCCACTTCGTCATGCTACATATATCAGTACAGCTATTGTGCTCCCATAATTTGATTTTTTCCTTGTGATAAATGAGACAAATAAAAATTAAAGTGGAGCTATAAATGCTCCGGGACTGCTCTTATACGGAGAAGGAGAGACTTTGATTAAATGATATCTTCATATGAGACCTGAAAAAATCCATCCTTAGATGGAAGATAAGGGGGAAATCAATTAATCCGGTTAAAAGCCAGTAGCAAATGCAGAGAAAAAATCCATGCATGGGGGTTTATAGCTTCGTCTTATAAAGATTTTTTTCATGTAATCGTAGTTGCATCTTGGTTGATCAGTGTGTGTGAGAATGTATTGTCTCGTTTGAAACAATCCTTTTGTTCTTCTTTGCTGTTTAGTATTGAGAATTGCTATACGCTCGTAACTCATTGCCAGTTCTTTTTTATTTCTTGTTGTTGCATGATGTTGTTGCTTGCTTGCTGACAAGAGCAAATGTCAAATGGAACTACGTGCCTTCCATTTATACAAATGGGATGATAAATGATACTTGGTAAAACTGGCTCGCTCACAATCATATCCATAATATATATTTGAATATACATACGTGATGCCTCATCAACCCCGTTTTAAATGTACTTCAAGCCAGAACAAGTATGCACAAAAAACTGGACAGAACAGGAGCAGTTTTGTGTATGTCGGTTTCCCGAAAGCAATCTCGAATTTCATTTTATGGACATGTCTTGAATGCAAAAAAGAAACATTATTATTAAGTACGAATTTTAATAAGAGATGTTATTTATCATGTACGGAGCTTCGCATTTGTTTCTTGTTGCGCCTGGCGGTAGTGCTTTCACAGGCTTGTTGGGAGTTTTTTTTTGGGATTCGTGGCGCAAAAGAGTCGTTGCAGATTAAAAGCGTAAGATTAAGAAAGATTACGTGCGTATGCAAACAAAACAGATATTCGCCAACTTGTTTACAAAGAATACACATTTCTGTTTGGATTTTATATTTTCATATAATTTTTATAAAAACCGATAACAGGGCCTGTAATGGTTCTAAAATGTAATTTTAGTACAGAAGTAATTTATGTTAGGAATTATTCAAACTGTTCTCGTCAAGTCTTTCTGACTTAAACAGTGCGCTAATTTCAGTGATGTTTTAAGGCACACTCTTCTACGTAATCTTAGGTAAATTCTAAAAAAATAATAGTGGAGAATGTCCGATTGTGGTTCATTTCCCCAAGCATATTCTGGAGGCTGCGTAGACATTTCATCATGGATGTTCATGGATGATGTTATGTTGCAATTTATTTTTGCCAGGATCATTCCAATCATGTTTCTTCAGCTGCACACTTCATTACATTTATTTACATCAACGTTTTCGTTAAACAAAATTATATGGGTTTACTTTTCACAACTTCACTTTGGGTTCACTTCACATCTTGGATGGAAATAAATAAATAGCTTGTAATTCATGATCTATCCCCCTCAAACTTTATATTATTGCAAATTCATTTCTTTCACACACATATTAAAGTTCATGCAAAGTGTACGGTTGGTTTTTAAAACAAAAAACTAGGTAATTCAAAAGCAATGAAAATAAATAACCTGATGACTTTTTACAGACTTATTTTTTATCTGTGGAAACTAGCATCCCACAGAAGACCAAGAACGAGGCATATAACCATTCGTTCATTCCCTCGTCAAAAATTTATCTGCATAATATATACATTATGTAGGCAATTTTCTGCCCTCGTCTACCACCTGAATGAGTACAACCGAGACCATACGTTTATGCCAGGTAATATTAGCAAGTTCCAAAGAGCTGTTGAAAGTTTTAATGGCTCACAAGGCTGTGTCGGTGTATTGCATTTATAATGATGCTGAAATTTACGCAGCTGCTGCTATCCTTAACTGAAACAAAAAATGAAGTACACAACACTCATTTTTGTCTTTGGACGAAGTGCAGAGTTCATGAAACACTCATTAAATTTCAGCATCACTCATTGCCATACGGATCCTACAAGTAACTTTAAAAAATATGCACACCTTTATATATCTTTCCCCAAGGATGCAAGTTCTACATATTAAAAATTGTTGGAATTGATACAAACACTATTTTCCTTAAAAATATGGTAAGTAAATACATCAATAAAGCATGCAAAATGTATCTGAGTACAAGCTAAACAGCCAACATGCAAATGAGAATTCTCACCGTGCCATTATCATTGCCATTATTGCTCTAAGGAGAGGGAATCTACAAGACAAAGTTGTCCATTAAAAACATTCGTTGAGAAATAGTAGAAAGTTTTTTTCTCTTTCACCAAAAAGTGGTTACATATTCACCACTTTGCTTGCTGGGTATGAACCACCGTAGACATAAGAAACTCAGTGTTCAAAGTAAACTTTTTTTTACAAAAAAAGGAGCACATCCTCTCATCTCATTTGAAACATCTTTTTTTTGTGGAACAAATACGATGATTAACTCACCCATCCAAAAGGTAAACACACTGTCAAAACATTTTACCGGATTAAGAAAAAACTTTTTTGGAAAATCAACTTGTCTCTGCTCAACTCTGTGTCTGTTTAACATTTCAGAAAAACTTTACTGGAGATGAAGTGGCGGATGAAAAAATACTGGAAAGGAAAGCAGAGCATTTTCCACAACTCATCTAAAAGAAATTTTGGTGCTCCTTATTTTTTCTCCTTTTTCTTTTTGGCAGGCTCATCAAATTGTCGTAAACTAGTTAAAACCGTAATTTAAGTTGGTCGTCTCCATCGTCTGCTCACTTTAGCGTTTCTTATCTCTTGATGCAAAAGTGCCTAAAAATGCATTGGATAAAAGGAATTCCGTTCCGGAATAGTAAGCACCTTAACTTTGGATGCCGGATGATGTGGATGATGGTACACAGCAAGGATAAATATGGACATTAATTTTTGTCAACTCTAGACTTTTCAAGGGACAGGTCGGACTGCTCAAGGAGAGTTGCATTTAAAATTATGCTCCAGCCGGTTGACTGTGTACATAAATTAATATGCAAAAAGTTTTTATGAAGTGGGGTTGTGAAATACCGACATGAATTTTG
>JAHZNF010003849.1:0-19822 GCA_027744215.1 Troglopedetes dispersus | reverse complement strand
ATTACAGTGTGAACAACAACGTTAGCACATAGGGTATCCCGGTAGTGTTGCTGCACCGGTGCACTGATAAAAAGAGAAAACGGTATTATAATTACATGAAGATAAGAAGCGTGCCCGGGTATATCTTGTAAATGTAAATTCCTATCTATGTCTCTATCTAAGCGTCACGTATGCCTGCATGTTACCAAAATGACGACAAATTCTTTGATCAAAAACGTTAGCACATCCGACATAAAACCAAAAAATTTCTGTCCAAAACAAAGCAAACAAATTAAATATTGTTTACAATTTCAATATGGGGAGAGGAAAAGAGTTATCGTTGCTAGAAATAGGTAAAATCAAAGCATTTCTTACCGCTAATTGGTCAATTTCTAAAATAGCCAACGATTTAAATCGCTCCCGCAAAGTCATCAGCAATTTTGTAAAATTGGGCGATATGTACGGAAAAAATAAAGGAAATTGGGGACGAAAATCCAAATTGACCGAAAGAGAAAAGCGAGATGTGTGGAAAGAAGCAAAGAGTGGAGACAAGTCCCTTCGTGACATTCAAAGAAAATTGTCAGCCACAGGAACAAGTGTCTCATACGGCACAATTCAGAATACTATGAAACAGAACAAAAACTTAAAGTACGTAAAAAAGATTGCTCAACCGAAACTGACCAAACTTCACAAAGAATCACGTCTAAAATTTGCCGAGGAGCATAGATTTTGGGATCAGGACGCGTTGAGGAATGAACCAAAAATATTTTCAAAGCGCCAGCAAGGTAAATAAATAGTTTTTTATTAATCATTTTGAACATTTTGACGCAAATCAGGCTCTCAGAATCAGATGTATTTTTTATAAAGGTGGTGGTTCCGTGATGATTTGGGGGGCATTTGGCTATTTGGGAAAATCTGAGCTGCAGTTAGTACAACCCAAGTCAACATCTCTCGACTACCAAACGGTCTTGGAAGCAGGTTTATTACGTCAGGGGATGAAGATGGGAGGTAGGGGGTGGATATTCATGCAGGACAATGCACCCATTCATTCATCATCTTCCACGAAATCATGGTTTGAGAAGAAAAAAATTCGCTTACTGCCCTGGCCAGCTCGTTCTCCGGACCTTAATCCTATAGAAAATGTTTGGGGTAAAATGACTAGAATTGTTTACCATGGGGGAAAGCAATACGACACGGTTGCCGACCTTAGGTCTGCTGTTTTTAAAGCCTGGGAAGAGGTTGAACAATCGTATCTAAAAAATTTAATTGATTCCATGCCTAATCGTATTTTGAAGGTGATAAAGTCAAATGGAGGTTCTTCTGGCTACTAAATCAGCAGACGTGTTTACTAGATATGTAGTGGTATATATTCACATTATTTATTAACTAATCTTCACGTAAAACCAATTGTGTGCTAACGTTGTTGATCAGTGATATTTTTCGATTTTCCTAATTTTGTTTTTACCATTAAGGTAGCAGTGTTAGCTTTAAGTTTAGAAACGCGATATACTGTATCATTTTAATTGTTCTTTTTAATGGTCACCATATTTTTGAATCAAATAATAAATTCGAGGAATTATTTTTTACTTAGAAATATTCTTGTTTCATGTGCTAACGTTGTTGATCTCACTGTATATATATCTAAAGTAAGCATGCGTAACTAAACCTTACTATTAAAACACAGAGTATAAAAATTTGCAGCCACTTCAGTCGCAATATAGAGCTCTCTCTTTTTATCGTTTCATTCAAGAAGTTCCAAGAGTAATAAAAAACTCATAAATGGACCACCGTTCAATGCAACAACACCATCATCATCATCATCACCACCACCATCACGCCATTGACAGTCAGTCATGTCCACACATCAAGTTTTATGTGCCATTGTAATAAATTTTCTATGATATTGTTAAAAATAAGTCCTTGTAAATTACGACATTAACATTCAATTCTTAAGCAATCTTCAGGACAGTCTTGATTTATACCGAATAGCCGCTACTAAAATTTTTTGACGTGAATACGGATTTATCGTTTTCGTGCACATTTGCTTCGTTTATTACAATCTGTTAGTAAATTTTCCAAAATAACAACCAAATTTAATTAGCATCATGAACACCGCCAAGGGACAACTAATCTGCAACGGAAAGCAAGCAAAGGACATTTGTGAAAGTAAAGATAAGTGTGCCGGAAACGCGGATGGACTTCCGCAAGAGAATAGCGCCGCGACAGACAGTGGCACCAACGGAGTCCTCCATGAAATTTCGCTGAATGAAACCACCCATGAGCAACATGATCATATTAGCAACCAACCATGCAAGGATATGGAAGAACTTATAGTCTCGGTTGGTACTTTTGGGTGCTACCAGAAGCTGACAATTGCTTCAGTATTATGCCCAATTATATGGATTAGCACCTGGATCCAGACCAGTTATGTCTTCATGTTGCACATACCTGATCACTGGTGCAACATACCATTCCGTCCCCCAAACATGACACTAGATGCTTGGAAAACCTTCCACATACCAAAGTAAGTTATGGAAAAAAGTAAAAACTATTGTGCCAGGAGGGAATTTAGGAATTGCTAATTCAAGTTTAATTTATATTTCAGAGAGCAAGGACCGGACGGCCTGCCAATGTTCAGCCAATGCCAGATGTATGACAAACAAGGCAGCATTACCCAATGCCAGGAGGGGTGGGAGTTCGAAGACATGTCCACGATTCCTGCGACACATGAATGGGTATGCGACCGCCGCCAATACTCGATGTATAGCTTTGTGGCGGCTGAAGTAGGTAACGTGATAGGGTGCTGTATGTTTGGGATAATCAGTGACAAGTGAGTAGTTGTTTTAGCAGAAACAATTCTTGTTGGATGTATTATACTATTGTTATTATACTAATAAAATAATTTTTACTGGGGCGGAGTAGGCTTGGAAGGAAGACATCTATGATTGCAGCATTTTTTGTCCTCTTCTTTTTCCGGACACTGAACCTGTTCATTACAGACTTTTACTTGATGTTCCTCCTCACCCAATTCCTGGGTGGATTCGCTAATTTATCCGTGATAACCATTCCGTTACAGCTGTGGGCTGAATTGAGTGGAGCAAGTGAGCACACTATTATCAATAAATATTTTATGAGTTATGAGCAAAACTAATATTAATTCTGCGTAAAACGTTAACTTTCCTTCTTATAAAATAGAGTACCACTCGTGGATTTATGGAATAGGATGGGGAACATGGGTCCTTGCTGAGACTGCGCTCCCCGGTCTTACCTGGTATCTTTCAAACTGGTTCAAATTGGGAATTTCAACTGTGATTCCTGGATTGCTCCTGCTCATCTATATTCCATTGGCCGACGAGTCACCGAGCTGGCTGATTTCTGTTGGCAAGTTGGAAGAAGCTAAAAGAGTTCTCCGCAAAATTGCAAGGATCAATGGAAAGCAACTGGAACCCGGTGTGCTGGAGCGTAAGGTCGACGAGTTGCACCTCAAGTTAAGCCAAGATAAGAAGAAACTCGGTAAAGTTAGCATCTGCACCCTCTTGAACCCCTTCCATCACCCCAATCTTGCCAAGACGACTCTACTCCTTTGTGCCACCCTGTAAGTACACGAATGTTCGGGGTAAATATGATGCACGTATATTCCAGAACTATAATTTATGTAAAGCTTACATTCAAATTTTGTAGATCTGCGGACAGTTTTCTGCATGGTGGGATAACTCTCCAAGCGACACAAATTGCCGGAAACAAGTTCATCAACTTTAGCCTAATAGCGGGCCCTGAATTAATTGGGGTATTGTTGGCTAGATTTCTTGTTGAAAAATGTGGTCGTAGGTGGACCCAAACAATTAGCTACTTAGTAACTGGAGTTTTCTGCTTCATGTGCGCTGTTGTGGTGGTTTGTCCAGAGTTGCCCGAACTGTCTGTTCTCGTTTTTGTCATTATCATTAGGTAAGCAAATTGAAGCATTAGAAAAAAAGATAATAGTACATATTTTTTTAGCAAGTCATTAAAGTACCATTTTGTCCGCAGAATCGGCGAATCAGTAGTTTCGCTGGTGGTGTACCTCCTATCCGCGGAGTTATTTCCAACACCCTTGAGGTCAACCGGAGGTGCCGTTTCAGGGACTATAGGAGCTGTTCTGAGCGCCGCCGCACCTATTGCTGTGGACGCGGTAAGAAAATAATCAATCTTTAAACTTTTTTATTGTTTTTTTTATTGAGCGGTAGTTTGAATTTATTTTGCATCTCGTATTTAACAGGGAACGAGTCAGGTCTGGATACCATATGTGGGCTTCGGCGTGGCCTGCGTTGTTGGGATGATAACGTCTGCCTTTATTCCCGAAACTCTAAATCAACCCTTGCCGGAAACAATCGAGGACTCAAATAAATTTGGTGCCAATCACAAGTTTTGGAGCTGGTTGCCCGGTTCAACCAATGACAAGGAAAAAACTACGGAAAAGGAAGGTGAAACAAAAAGGAACGCTGCATAGATTCAAAAATTTTGATTTTAAGCACTTTAGCATGCAAAGAGCGAAAGACTAAACGAGATGGAAGATGCCAGTTTGCTTTTTGTAATTTTATAATGTGTCCGTTTATATTAATCTTATTGTATATTTTGTGTATCGCAGTCAGTCGTGAGCATGAAAACACACTAAGTGATATTTCTTTAATAAAAACAGTCTCAGAAAGAAGCTTTTGGTAGAAGAATGCCGCGAAATTTTTATTTCACCATAATAATGATAACAATAACATTGACATTTTTGATAGGAGGAGGAAACAATCGTTTTAAAATGCATAGTCATAATAACACAATCCTGATTGTTCAAATAGAAGATATTATTTTTGTGATGCTTCTACTACTGCACTGATGAGGGAGTTTCTAAGACAAAAAATTTAGACCATACTTTTCTCATATTTTTTAAAGCTTTCCTCTTACAAAAGTTGGTTCATCAAATGGAAATAGAAATCCTATTCAAAGTTGTAAACTGTAGTTTTCGAATTGCTTTTGTTCGTGAAAATTAAAATTAGACCAAATTAATCTATATAACTACCCTTGGTTAATTATTGAATGAAATATGGAAAGTGAATAAATCTGTAATAGTAATTTAAATGTATCAAAGAAAACCAATAATCCACAATGGGATATACTCAATATAGAAACATTTTGTAAGCGGCACACTTCATTTTTTATAAGATTTTTTTTACCTAAATCAAAATTCCAAATCATCATTCTATAAATCGTTCTAATGACCAAATTCTGCTTCCCTAATCTTAAAAATTGCTGACAAAAATGTATGTGAATATATGAATCATAAAGATTTAATTTTGTTTTCTAAGTATTTACTTCTACATACTTTAAAACAACTAAGTGGTCAAATTTCATTTCTAACTAAATGTATGTGGTTCATTATTGTTTATATGTGTGCATGAGGAAGCGCATGCAAAAATTTTGAAACATTGTACATAATTTAAGTGGAAATTTTTATAATTAGTTTCTACCTGATTTTCTACATGCTAGGAAGGCTACAAACCACACATTCAGATATTAAGTTGTTCTTAGGATTGGAGTGAATCAGATGTCCTGAATCTTTTAGGAAATTGGAATTTTCCTTCACGAAAGTATTCATGGGTTTTCCATGTATTTCTCCCGCTCCTCTTTCTTTTTCTCCTCAACTTTCTTTTCAACCTAGTAATTTATGAAAAAATAAAATTTTAATTTAACTCAATTTGTATCATCACAATGGGCAGCTTGTCTGTCCACTCCGACTTCCAGCAAAGTTTGATGGATACAATTTGATCAGTTTTATCATCAACAGAGGAAAAACAAATTATTACCATTTCCAGGAGAGCCCTGACGTCACCGGTTTGGTTGACATTAAGAAGGTCGGCTGCCTTCTTTAAGTAACCCAGGTTCTCTTCCAAACTGCCTAGCGCATCTGAGGCCTTGGCACACCTGCGAAAAGTGACGCAATCGGTATCTCAATCAGTTTTATCACATCCCAAATTTTAGGGCGTGAAATCAAGGAATAACTTAAAAGCAATAAACGAACCAGTAATACGCCTCGTATTTTTCGGACTCCAAAATTAGCAGATGAGTCAAGCGCTTCGCGTATGTCAAGCAATCAACAAAATTTTTCCGCTCAAAGCATACTTCAGCCAGGTTGATTTCCAGGGTCTTGCGAATCATGTAGTACATATTTGCCTCATGGACTGCCATGAGTAGCGGCTTCGTTCTTCCCAGCAAGTGGTCATAAACCTCTCGAAAACTGCAGGAATAACAATACTTGCATTATTATTTGTATCCAAAACTAAATTAATTGTTAGTAATATGCATATGTAATTGTACTTACTCAATAAAAGCTTGCTCGAGCTCGCCTTCCTTGAATTTTTTCTCTCCACGTGCATTGACCTCTTCGATGTACACACAGAGTTCTTCAAAACAACTCCAGTGCCTTTCTTCCAACTCTTCAGCCGACAACCTTCTAAAGTTGTTCTTCCATTGCCTTCGAAGCTCCATTCTTGCACGACTGCAACAGAGTAAGTCATGCATTTCATATACAAGTGTCTTTGTTTGGAGGTGCTGGCAAATTTAACAAAACCAAGTAAAAGATTTTCGAAAAAAATTTCGTACTCAAGAACAAATTCAAACCTTCCTGGGGACACCTCCTCAATGCGGTAGCCATCCTGCTCATACTGGTAGTCCGGATCCATGTTGGAATTATCAAGTTGATGGTTTATTGATAATTTTTGCAGAGCTTTAAAAAGCGAAAATTAGTGATAAAATTTATTTTTTCATTTTGCAGCATGCAATAATTATCAGACTCATAATAAGCGATTTATTTTTCGAGAACAACAATATTCGAATTTTGAATAGCAGCTAACTGGCAATATTTTAATTATTACATGTTTGGTAAGCTATAAATGCTCAGCCACTCTTATAGAATGGATGTTAAACTATAAAGGTAACTTTTCAAACAAAGGGGAATACTACCTGGTACAAATTCCTGGAAAGTTCAATTCAAAGTATTGCTTCGAAATGTCACTATAACTAAATATGAAATAATTCAACTTACAACTTTGCTTCCTTTGGCCCTCGAGAAAGTTGAAAAGTTGTGATGTGATCCCGACAACAAGAACAAGTTAAATAAACTTCGTTGCGCAACGAGCAACAGGTAAAAGGTGCAAAGTAGAATCTACTGCGAAATAAAATCAACGGTATGCTACATAGATGTACTCACTAGAGCTGAGAATTTTGAGACATTAGGCCTGAAGTGAATGGTCGAGCTTGGTCTTGCTCAGGGGCGCTCAGTTACTTTATAAAATATAAGTAATTAAATTATTTTCTTTAAAAACATACCTAATTACTTGTTTAGTAATTATAATTCTTATATTTTCAAGTTCGCAATAACTAATTCTGTAATAAATTGCAATTATAATTACAAAAAGATGCATACGTAATGTGCTTTTCAATGTTCAATTTATCACATACATACATCAGCTTAATTTTATACTTCCCGTAAAATACATTTGCTTTGTAATTTTAGTTTCCCGAGTATTTACCCTTTTCGAGCCACGAGTCACTGGGATCTTGCATATTATGCAAAAATTTTAATGTACCCTTTTCGAGCCACGAGTTACTGGGATCTTGCATATTATGCAAAAATTTTAATGTCGTGTTATCATTCAATCGTTTAAAATGAAGTATCATAAAATAAAACAGCACAATAATTTGCGCATTCTGAATTTTCACCATTCAAAATAATCCAAGTAAGGTTGAGAATGCTATCTCCTGCTATTTGATTCACCGTCGATGTTGGTAAATTTGTCCATATTATGCCACATAACAAAGTAACTGTTACCTGTTTAGCAAAATTGTTATTGAGCATTGCACTAAAGCTTTATCAAACCAAGTAGGCTCGGAGATTGGCTGTGATTTAAAGAATTTCATAGAAAATCCTACGTAAGCCTCTTTATGTTTCTATTATAAATTTTAAAATGTAATAAATTACAAATTACTTTTAAAAATTTCCAGACTATAATTACTAATTACATTTTTGGTTTTATTATTATTATTGGCTTTATTGCAGACATCATACTAGAAAACATGTAGATAATGATAATCCATATAGGTATATACATGTATCTTACTACGCTACACTTCGCACATCAGTCTGTGCTATGATTAATATCACATTATTTTATTTTAATAATACGAATTTCCATGACTTTGAAATAGATAACTGTGTAAAGACTTGTGAGTTTACGATTACATTGCGAGGATTTAATTATGCAATGTTTTCAAACGAGGAAATTACTAATTGCAAAAATATAATTAACTTCATAATTAATTACTTGCAATTAAATACTTGAGCACCTTGCTTAGGAAAAATTTAATTGGGCTCGGACAGATTTGAGCTAGGTGTTTATCAGGGCGGTCTGACAAAATTTTAACGGGCGCCCGTGACCTCACAGCGAAATAGTAAAACATTTCTCACATTTATGTATATTTTATATTGATGTGATGGAATCTGCAATAAAGGAATAATAATAATAAAACGCTATTTCAATGTGAGTGTAATATGCAGTTTGAAGCAATATCAAGTACTTGCATGCACGAACCTGTATTGTAAACCTAATTCTAAGCTATTTTCATCGTTTTCCTATTTTTAAAAGGCAAAATTTGCAAACAATTGTTACAACGACAACGATTTGTTTCAAGATGTGGGCTTTATGAATTATGTTCGGGCGGACTTGGGTATTCTATTCTTAAATGAAAAGTATCATTCACTGGGCTCGGGCGAGTTAGGATCTATTTGAATTTCGACTGGGCAGCCCAATCGGGCACGGGCGAGTACGGGCTTAACTGTTTTGCGTTTTACTCCCCTCTACCAAGCACTACGTGACAAAGACAAAGACTTGTGACTGCTCATATATATTCGAAATGTGTTTATGAACCATAAAAAGAAATAATATCGTTCAGCAAACCTGGATGCCTGATTTGATTCGGCAAAACAGAACATGAAGTTTACTTCACAAGTTCTCCCCTTTTCCATCTAAGCTGTGGCAGACGCTAATGCCAATCGACGTTTTCTAATTTTCACTTGAGTAATACGAAGTGAAGTGTTATATGATTGATGAATTCGAATGTTGGTGGTTTAAAGCTGTGGAATAGTAATAAGAAAGAACGAGCAGCTTTTTTCTTTGCTTCGTGAAGTCGATCGAGGATGCAGCTAAGATTTGCAGTAAATTTTTATGGTTTTTTTAGCACTTGCAAAATCTGTTTTTTGTGTGTGTCTACCTTTGGGAGGGAGGAAATTTAATTACCCGTTGTCCTGCAGTGAGAAGGTTTTCACTCGCTATCATTTCTGCACTTTTGTCATGGTTGGTAAAATTCTTGAAGAGGCATGTACTTCATATTGTGATGGTGGTGATTTCACAATCACTGTTCCCTTCGCAAAAATATGAATCTTTAACACGTACGTATTTAGGGAATATTTTTTATATTATAGCAAAAAGAATATTTTTAAAACCGTCACTATACGACAAAATCATAAAGAAAATGAATAACTTACAGGTGGATGCCAAAGTTAACTAGAAACATCGAGCGCGACGAATCGAAAAAAAACCATAAAGAGTGTCTCGAATGCGCACTAACACTGCATCAAGGAGAAAAGTTTTTTGACATATGAAAAAAAAACAAAACTATACATAGGTATTACAATTATCGGCGCAATTATGTTTTTCTTAGGCAGATTTAATTCTCTTAGAATAAGCGGTAAATAACGGCCGTGGTGAAATGGCGCCACTACACCCGTGATTAAATAAATATGGGACGGTGAAAAATGACTTAAATTGGGATACTTTTTCCTTGATTCAGATGTACATATACCTATATAGGATGACTGCCTGAGATTAAAGCCAACATTCGGAGGACCAATTGTACCAATTTTCATCTTAATCATGGGCTAAACATCCGGGGGGACGATGTCCCACCAACTTTTTGATTTGATTTTGATTTTTGTGAAATTCACACATTTTCCATGAAAATTGATCAAATCTTTACTCGATTAGTGCATTTCTGGAATTCGTCAGGCAATAAATGTTTCATCATGTCCATAAAATTCACTAAATGAAAAGTTCGTCCTAACCAAATCACCACTGTCCCCACCATCCCCCACCATCCTGAACGATGTTTAGCCACTGATCTTAATTTACTGAAAGGTGTATGTGTAAAACTCTCAAATAATTAATGATTAAATAAACTCGGAACGGAGCTTACATAGGAAAGTATCACTTCAAGTGTTAGTTTGCGAAGATCCGAGTTTGCATGAAAAGTTTGCAGAAATGTGACTTCTTTTTTTATTAGTTATCCACAAAGGAACTGAATACTGCGTCTCTACTGATGTGTAGAGTGAAATCGTTAAAATTATGCTTAAGTATGCAAGCAAGTTGTACTTTATTGCTGTAATCTCTTGTGAACGATGTAAGCAACAGAAAATTCAACATGAAATATTTCGCATTACCGACATTCGCAAGCTGAATCCGAAAATCACAATATCTAATATAATGTTCTACAATTCATGGTCAACATTTTTATGACTTGGCCACACTGGAGTAATGTACATGGTTCTTGCTGTTTTCTAATCTGAACTGGCGCATATTCTATATGTGACTATGCCGCATTTGATGCTCTCTAAAAAAAGGTCTGCCATTGAACACATAAAAATCTATTTGCTTGAATGGTTTGATGGGGGGTCTTTTACAAATTAGCATTTTTTCTAATGCATACTAATATGTAGGTATGTGCAGTTTCAAACGCCCATGCAGGGCTTCCGCCCTCTTCATAAATATCTACACAAACTTCTGTTCGAAGTCATTTGAATGCAATAAAATTCTATCCGGGGACAACACTTTCTGTGTATGCTGGTAACAACTCTCAGCGAGAACAATATTTTTCTTTATGTCAAAAATATTATCCCTTTTTTTAGCTTCATGTGGAATTTTTCTGACAAAACATATTTGCAAGCTTCTCACAATCCTCACAAGGAATAATGAGAGGATTTTACAAGATTCTTTCATCTAATAATGATGAAAGAGTCTCTTTCATCATTATCTTAACTACGATTTCTTAAAAGTAATTTGTCTTTTAACAATTCATGGGCTACCACAGTGTACAAACTTAGGTAGTAAGTGGGGATTATCTAAATCGTGGGTATTATGATTATAACCACGGATAGCTGCCACGTCGTTGAAACTCCTTTGTCACAGGCTTTGGCAAGCTTCTTAATCATGGAAGCTTTTAACCATCTTACAAACCTTGCTTCATATATTATTATGTTCCTGTTTCCGTTGCTATATTTGATTGATTCATTGATTGATCTTTATTCAAGTGTTTAGCCAATTCAGACAAATACATTCTGATCTCCCATCGGCAGCACCATATAAATAGAGCATTTTAAATATTTTTATATACGCCACATTCTACATTGCACAAACAGTACGTTTTCTTCCGTTTTTGTCCATGTTTCCGTTATTATCCAAAATTGGAAATTAATATCCTTGTCCGCGTTTTTTTAACAACCCTGATAACTAATTTACTAATCTATATCTTTAATCCTCAGGTTTGTCCAGCCAAAAACTTTTTAACCTCTGACCGTAGGAAAGTGATCAAGGTGTTATTTGAAAGAGAATTTGATGTAGATTTACCGAACGTTTTTTGTTTTAGCTCAAATGCCAAAGGTTAGCAAATGTTTTAAAAAATTTATTTTCAATACTATTTAAGTACGTACAGCTACAATATTCTCAACGGCGAAAACCAGACACATGATTCTGAGATAAAAAATATATAGCCGACAATATTATCGGTGGGTTCACTCGTAATACATACAACACAGGCTAAATCTTAGTCAATTTTTAGTGATAACAGTACGTTTTTCTATATTCTTTGCTTAATTAGCTTGTCAGTAACTTCAGAAATAAAACTACCATAGGATATATCATCCTCCCATAAGATTTTTTTGTCCAGCTAGTTCCATTTCACAATGGAGCATCTCTTAACCGAACTCTTAAATTTTGAAGAACTAAAACTACACATTTGCAACCTCGGAAATGAGGAAACCCTACTTGCATTCAAGTGGTAATTCTGAAACCAGTCATTAAATAATCCCTCGCCGTGTCTATTTTTAAAAACAAATTTAACCAGTTGTAATTTTACCTTGAACATTGACTCTATAACAAATTATGAAAATCAAACACATGCCATTGCTATTTCTCAGCAAGACAATAGTAATCATGTAAGAAGATTTTGTACCACTCATGAGATTCAGGATATTTCAGATTTAAGCTCTGCTCTCTTTTGGATGTATCCGACACCTCTCAAACTCTCTCCGTTCACACAATGGCTTCTCTTTGAGACTAGGAGTGTGTGCAGAAGTTTATAGCAATGACCAATATAGCGTTTTAAAATGTCATCTATAACCAAAATGTCAATGGACATGTCCATAGTCCACTTTAAAGGTGTATATTCCTCTACTTTGCATATTGCATACCGTAATCTGCATCTTAAATAGCAATGTGAGGTATGATGATGAACTTGTACGATAATTTCTACGCTCCAGGTCAACACTTTTAAGTCATCAATATGTCAAATTGAATCTTATGAACTGATTAATATGAAAGTAGACGAGTTTTTTTTTTGGAAAGTTTATTCGGCTTGCGAGATACGGGCATTAATAAATTTACAATGGCCGTATTTTGCAAACCGAACATATTATTAAGGAACGCTTTACACTTTCTTATTAAACAATTGCTTTCCTTTAATTTGACATTTGACATAGAGCAGAGAAATTACAACATTACAACTGAAACAATTAACATATTGTACCACTGTATCCCACCTTAATAGGAAATATGTACCCATAACCTGTCAAAAGATTTTTTCAAAAATGTTTTGACATGTCCGGACATGTCTTACGAACGAGACAAAATTCACAAATGACAACACTAAAACACTAGGCCAAGACAGGACTGTATATTTCAGATAGGAGATTTTTGTGTACAGAGGCGCAGCATATCGACGTATACACTGTAGAACTGGCTATCATGAATTGTTACTTCCTGCAAATTTAGCCAAGATGAAACCCGTTGAATTGCAAATCTGGTCATGATGAAATCATACCAACTGTAAAATTGGCCATCATGATTTTGGGGCTAAGTGAGATTTGAATATAGGTGGATAGCGGAATTTTTGAGCATTTTAAATCTTTTTACCGCATGAAAATTGCTCAACAGACAAAAAAGTTGTGTCTGCATAAACATTCTCCTGTGAAAATTTACATGTCACAAGTCGTCATTGAATCCATTAATTTATCTCAGTAGATAACGTATCAGGTTGCTTAAATACGTCAGAAACAATTCAATTAATAATGGCGACTGGCCAATTATTTGAAATCGCAGAAATTGAAGCAGAAATAACTGTGTGAGTTAGTTAAAAACTTTTGCAGCTTTGTTAGCAAATCGTTCCATAATGTTAAAACTTGTTTTACTCAAAATGCCAGATTTCATGATGACCACTTTTGCAATCGAGATACTTTCATCTTGACCAACTTTGCAATTTCGCCGATTGCATCTTAGCCATATTTGCAATTTCGTATAATTCATGATAGCCAGTTCTACAGTGTATACGTCGATATCTCTAAATGAACAGTGTAAACTGGAATAAGGTATAGAAAAGTGCACTTGTCGTTACGCCTCCATTCTCGAATTTGGATGTCATGTTAGGCCATATATAAATTCCTGTCACAGTTGCTTATGCAGCGAAGAAATATCAACTTCAAAAATTGAAGGAGCATCCTTGCATTCTCATGTGAACAACTTACAATTGTGACACTTTGTATGGAACAAATGAATAATATGTTTCCTTGTTATCTCTCATATGCTAGTTGGTTCGATGCGCGATAGCAGGTAGTAGTTTTCTTAAGGATTTTATTTATTTCTCCCATTAAAAAACTCCTGATGACGGTCATAGTTTACAAAAGTATAAATTTGATGAAAGCAAGGATGCGGATGGATGATTTCAATTTTGATTAAACACATGCCTTGTAGGTTGCATCCACCGGTAGGTTCCTGCCATGTGCTGTTACCAGGTCCGGAATTTTCCATGCCCTCCAATATTTAATACAGCAATCATCAGTTTTCTTCCAGTTAGTGTAATTGAATTCCTTGTAGTCTTGGGAACTGAAACAAAAGTTCATATCCCCTTTGTCGTTGTATCGCCTGCACTCAAATTTGAGGTCCGAACAGCACTGCTTGGTGACTTTCTCGTAACTTTTGGATTCCCAGGTGTGGCCGTGATGACCATCCCAGCAATGCGTTAAGGCGACTCTTGGTCTACAAATTTGAGACAAACTAAATTTGAAAGAGCGTGAAATGCAATTTTCTTGCGTTCTTAAGTTAACTTAGCGTACAGGTCGTCGTCGTTATCTCCCATTATGAAGTTGAGTTGACCCAACAGACAGACCACCCCTATGGTTGCAAGAAGTCGCATCTTGGGTTTCATCCACAAACACAGCGTCTGGAAAAACACGTCTTTCTAGTCTGAGAAAAGAGACTGAAGTACTTTGGGGTGGGTTGTCTACTTCCTCCAAACACAGGAATGTAATAATAATTTTATTACCAAATTACGAGGGCTAAGCCGCATATTCGCTCATTATTTTACTAAATGGAAATGCACAGAGTCAAAACAGGAATGATACAAGCGCTAAAAAACAATCAAACACTCCTAACGAATTATCTAAATTTATTAGGATTAAATCCAACATATTAAATTTAAATTATGGCGCATATGCTTTAATAAGATGATTGTGTTAATATCAACGCAACGTAATATGTCACGTCAGGGCTTACATCTGGTACATGTTACAATTCATCCTTTTGCACAAGCGAAAAGTCAACCATTTGGTCCAACTCAAACTACAGCAGAAAACCCCATCTGAATTGTCATGATAAGAGTGTAATGTATGCAAATTTGAAAGATAACTTTGGTGCGGCTCCATGAAGACACCCGGGACGAAGATTGCCGGGAGAAGATTGCCGGTGAAAACTTCCCGGGAACGAAGATTGCCGGGAGCGAAGATTGCCGGGATGGAAAATTCCCGGGAAAGAAAATTGCCAGGTGCGAAGATTGCCGGGAAAGAAAATTCCCGGAAATAGAAAACTAACAAATGTCTAACATACGACGAAGTTATTGTTAAACATGTTTGTATATGGATTTTGCATGCTCTTATATAACTAAGATTTTATCTATTCATTCTAAGAAAACAAACCATGGAGCTGTCCCATTATTCCGGAATGCTGGAAGTCAATATTATACTAATCTAACGTCTGAACACCAGATTCCAGCTCAATCTAGACTCCTGCTCCGGAATGTTGTAAACATGAAGACACTACCGACTTTAAATTAACGTCTCAATTCTCTGGATTCCAGAGAGCTTTTTCAAACATCTAATAACTTATTACACATCTACAAGGAGATTCTAGTCAAATGATACCTTCGCCAGCTTGACACTTTCAGGTTTTCAAGTCTTTACCCTGAAACATGCGTATTATACATTTAGGTGATTTACAAAACTAAGGTTCCCGGGAATGTTCGTTCCCGGCAATCTTCGCACCTGGCAATTTTCCTTCCCGGAAATAATCGTTCCCGGCAATTTTCGTTCCCGGGAGTCTTCATTCCCGGCAATTTTAGCTCTCGGGAATATTCGTTCCATGCAATCTTCGTTTGGGCAATTTTCTCCCGGCAAAATTCTCCCGGCAATTTTAGGGTTCCCCTTTGGTGCATACATAAGCATTGAAAATAACAATTTGCACCTCGCATCTTGATAGTTGTATGATGTAGTGATGACTTTAACGTCACAGTGACGTGAAGTCAATTCGAACCAACTTTTACGATTTCCTCAAGCGAGCAGAATAATCGGTTGACGTATCTCATTAAACGATGTTATTCATTTGACGTCTGCTTATGTAAATGGGAGGCATTGAGTAAAGCATTGAGTTTATGGGTCATTGTGAACATAATGCAATGCATGGGGTGACTTGAACATTGGTGCAGCTTTAAACGAAAACCGGTTTTGCTTTTAAAATCCTTTTTTACCCGTGCTCACATATTTTTTCTTTAAAAAGTGGGTCATAACCATTCCAGGAATTTACCATGATTACAACATTATATAGCTAGCTTGATGTTCATCGATTTTATATGTAGACAACAGAAGAAAGCACGGAGAGGCAATATTTTTTTAGATTGTTTGTTAAAATATATCGCTCATAAAAGGATTGATTTAAAAGTTGGATAAAACTTCAAATTCAATTATTCAGAGTATATTCCAATTTCTTAAGTAAGATAATTTATCAACTATAAATTTTTATAAGATGTCGTGGACTACTACAGCAGGAATACCAGGGAAAATTCTATCTGAAATTAAATAGACAAGTTGATAATTTTTATCAAAATTTATTACGGGCTTATCCATAAATGATGTCATTCTAAGGGGTAGGGAGGGGGTGTCAGAATTTCATGATGAAAAATGACGGGGGGAGGGAGGGGGTAAACGCCAGAAATGACGTCATGTGATTTTTGATTTTGATAAAAATACGCATTTTGTAACAAACGGTGTCCTTCAGAAATAGGGGTTCTGTTTCAAATAAGGCAGCATTAGAAGTTCTGAGATGGAGATGTCCATATTCGAATTCTCCTTTATTTGCCCTATGCAATAGGCATATAGGATTCTCCCACAAGTTACCGGCCGTCCTTCCGTGTGGCCGTCCCGCCGTCCGTACGTGGACACGATAACTCGGCAACGCGTTAAGATATTTGAAAAATTCTTTCGGTTATGGATATTAGATGTAAATGTCTAGGTTAAGCTCGTAAATGGGCTTTGTAGGTCAACAACTTCCGGGTCAAAGGTCACTCGACTCTTTCAAAATGGACTTTGATATGGCATGTGGGGTGTCATTCGAACCGGCTCACTGAGCTGATCACGAATATTCTATTATGCCGGCATAGGGCACGTCTACATTGCAGTTTGCTGCATTTATTAATTTATATATAACATGTAATAAAACGTTTTCTGGGGTGTGTTGAAGTTGGGGGTTTCGTGACAAAGAAAAAAAATACGTGAACGCAAAAAATTTTCAAAAAATTTAAGTATAAAAACAAAAAAAATATTCACAGTCGGGAAGTTATAGTTTACACAGACGTAAATTAGAGTAGAGCTTGGAGAAATCCTTATGGAATACTTCGAAGCAAAGTGAGGTTCAAGAAAGTAAGGATTGTCTAAAAGATTTATTAATTCTGCTGGTGTGTGCTCTACAAAGCTTGAAGATTTTTATTTTATTGTCAATACAAAATGAACCTTCATTAGACTTAAAACTGGATCTAAAATTTCTAATTCGCCCCATGTGTGCAGGCCCAAATTGAAACTGCATGACATGACGAAGGGGGATAGGGAACTTTTCAAAATAATGACGAACAGTGACAAGGGGAGGGAGGGGGGTTAAAAAAGCCGATTTTTGCATGACGTCATTTATGGATGAGCCCTTTTAGGTCGACCATTTTGGAAATTTCTCTTGCATGTGACTTGCTTATTGGTTCTTGTGGCATTTTGTAATGTCTCAAACTCAGCGAATGTATGTATGTATGTATTACGGGATGCATTTCATTCTCCTCCAATTGCACCACGCACAGTAGGTAATTGTGTCCGCGTCTCTTAATGCAGATATAGAGTTGGTGTTGTGCTTGTCATTCACAATTACGTGGTGCCAATTTACGTCAATTTCTCCATTCACTTGACGTACATTTCCTCTCACAAAATTATTATTATTATTAATAGTTGTGCTTACGTAAATTCAAGTCAATCGAGAACGCACGAGTCAAAACAATAATTGACGTCTTGATGCTTTAGAGGAATTTTGTAATTTTTAATTATGATTAGCTGATTGAAAAATAATTTAGTTAAATGAAAAATGATATTTTAAAAGGGAGCTTCAAGTTTCTTGCATTTCTCCAGCTTGGACATCTTGGCTGTACTGAGACTGGACGTGTTTGCCCCTCGACTGGTGCAGCATTGTGACATCTCCTCATCCTGAGGACGATGCTCGTACCCGTAGGTCACCTCATACTCCCTCGCGGGAATGGCAAGCACGCACACGTACTGGGCCCCGTACATTCCATTGTAGAAATAGCATCGAGTTCCCAGTTGGGAGCAGCAGCGCTGCGTGATCACGTTCCACATGTCTGTGGTGGCGTATCTGACATCGTTGCAGGACGCGGTGGCCACCCTGTCCGAACTGAAAATTTAGTTTGAAGAAAAAGCTCTTTGAGAATTATGGAGACATAATAATTATGCACACAATTTGTTTTGTTTTTAAATAATAATCTTACTCAATAGTGGTCATCTGCGCGAACCTAAAGAGTAAACAGGAAATTGCAAAACTCACAAAATATGAATTCATCTTTCTGGATATAGGCTTTGAGCTAAGATTATAGTGGTTGCTAGATCAAGGAAGGAAATTATTTTGATGTGTGGAGAACATTATTCCCAACACATCCGCTGGTAACGTCACATTATTGCGACTGACGTAGAAAAAATTATTTAGATTTTTTACGAGCGTAGCATGGCTTTGAGCTAAGATTATAGTGGTTGCTAGATCAAGGAAGGAAATTATTTTGATGTGTTGAGAACAGTATTCCCGACATATCCGCTGGTAACGTCACATTATTGCGACTGACGTAAAAAAATGTTATTTAGATTTTTTACGAGCGTAGCATAGACGTAAATAAAAAGTGTTCATTGATTAAACTCTCTTTTGTGGTGCTGCTGCGCAGAAGGCAGTAAAAATTACAATTATTGGCTTCAACACATTAATTGCTTCGAAAAGAGACGCAACAAACGGAGCATCCATATAATAGCTGAGATGAATAATGGAACATAAAAATGCAGCCACATGTGTTTAATGCACAAAATGGAACTTGCTCATTCTTTTCATTTCCCAACCTCACTCTTTTATCCTTATCTGTACAAGGTCTCAAGTACATTATAGAGAAGGAGCATTTCTGTGTTTATGTATTATGGTCACAAGACGAGAAAATGCTGGCAATTTTTGTAGCACAAAAGTTAATGGGGAAAAGAGATAAAAGTTATTTTATTTGTCTGTCGTTTCTTTTGTGCACTCCCTTCTCCCGCTTTTATTCGTACAAAGTGGATGTTATGTGCGCTTATCTTCTTATGTGATTTCCCACACATTGTATACAGACACGAAATGTAAAAAATGGCGCAAAAAGTAAAAGGAAGCTGTAATAAAAATAAAAACAAAATACATACATCCAAACAACCAGACTAATAAAATGGATGAAATATCTCCGAAAAAAGGATGATCTCTTTTTTTTGCCGGGATTTTTTTTTGTTTCGTGGTTAACCCACCTTTTCAGGTGCAATGTCTCCACACTTTGTTGACTCCGACTCTGACTCTTCTGTGGTGGTCATAAAAAGGGTGGAAAAAGGTAAAAAAAAAAAGAATGTTGCAGGATCACCTGAGAAACTCCCTCCATTTCAGTAATATACACTTGTGTACCGAAAAAATAAATGGAGCACCAGGTAAAGGTAGAACAGAAAAAAAGTAAAAGGAGCCATAAAAGTCAAACAGCACAGCTTTCTCTTTTATTAGAAGAGCGAGTCAAACTTCCCGAAATGCTATATATTTCTGTGTGTTGTTGTTGTTGACGTAATGCTTTTATTACCATTCTCCTCAGCGAAATGGGAAAGAATGTTATAAATAGTTTACCTCGTTCATAC
>JAHZNF010003848.1:0-15344 GCA_027744215.1 Troglopedetes dispersus | reverse complement strand
ACTCACGTCGCTCTTCCAAGACCAGGAGAAAGTCTGGGGCGACTTGCAACAGCTCCAAGAAGAGCATGAAAAGCTCAAGCTCGAAGTGGGCAATATCGTCGCGCTCCGGAGAAAGTTGGAAGACTCGCAGAAAACAGAGAATGAAATGCGAGATCGACTGGAGGAGCTGGAGAGAACGGAGTCCCAGCTCAAGGGACAGATAGCTCAGCTGGAGAAGAAGGAGCAAAAGGGACTTGAGAAAATTCAGCAGTTGAGGGACGAGATCCAGTTTTTACGAACTAAGTGCTGCCAACTCCAGGATGACATTGACGGCAGAGTGACGAGGGAGACGAAGTACAAGAGTGAGATCCAGGCGCTCACTCAAAAGCTGAAGGAAAGTTGTCTGGAGCTTGAAGAGAAGGAAAGTCAATTAGAAAGCAACGAAACTGCATTACAGGCTCAGGTTAGAAACTAAATGAATGGCCACAATGACATGACTCAACGAAAAAGCTTTCTCTTTTGTTTCATTCCCTTTGCCTGACTCATTCTCAGAATGCTACGTCTCACAATGACTAGATCTGTGAAAAGTAATAATAATAATAACCTTCAGAAATCCAACGACCGTGTACATAGATATATCAACATTAAACCACTGGGTTCCCCTTGTGTTCACGAGGCAGGTGCTTTTATATGAGTTTTTTCAGACAATAATTTTTTTTTTCAAGAGAAAATTTTTCGCGATTTCCTTTCCGCATTAGATTTCTTCCTTTCTTCAATTGAAGAATACACGTCCTTTAAAAATTATAAGTCTGAGAAGAACATGAAAATGTCAGGGGGCGGTTCGCACTCCGTTAAGCATCATCTAACAAAAAAGATGAAAACATACAATGAAAATATTTCCTTGCATACTGCTTCTTTTTTTGCCTTTTTCCTCTGTGCCAACATTCATCTCTCCAGCAGACACATTATTCATCCGTTTGCAAAACTACCAAAATATAATATTATTTCATGCTGCCTTGCTTATTTCCAGATACAAAAGCTTAAAACCCAGCTCGGAGAACTCCACCAGGCGTTCGCGGACACCGAGTGTTCCAATGGAATGCTGCGGGAGGAAGTGTCCTATTTAGAAGTAGGTCTTATACGATTTATACACTTTTGAACATGAATTCCCAATAATAATGCACAAAAAAAAAACTTTCTATTTTTTATTCATCCTTTCTTCATACAAATTGTGTTTTTCAATGAACTCAAGAAATAGCCTCTTTTGTTAAAAAAACGTGTGCGTAAAGCCTTCATTTTTTCAATGGAGGGACTAACCTTGAAGGAAAAAGAGCTCTTCATCCTACTTTTCCGGGAGATTATAATCTCACCGGAGAGGAATAAAGCACACGTGCCAATTTCCGAGTAAATTCAATGTGCTTATATATAAAGTGGGTATCTCGCTTTTCAGCTATGTTCTGATTATACTTTTTTTGAAAACTTTTTCCGCTCAATCAGAGAACCGTGGAGGAAGCGATTGCGAAAGCAATGCAAAGTGAGAACACTGTGACGGCATTGAGTCACGAGCTAAAACAAAAGGACTTGACTATCGAAGAGTTACAAAGGAAGCTCGAGCGGCTCACAACAACGGAGAGCATTGCCAGTAACCTTGTGTCTTCGTCAACATCCTCCGCGCTCATGAACCCGAATGGCCTTGGTGACTTCAATAAAAATGATGGCGGGCTCCACGGTGTGGCACGGGATGTGGAGGAAGTTGTCACACTTTTGCAGGTTCGGCACTGGAGCAAAACTAATTAGCATTTTGAGCTTACTCCGTTACTTTGCCTTTTTTCTCTGTCTATTAATCGTTGATCTTACAATTTGTCACGTGATCTTTGCCTTTACAACGATATGACTAATTAATCACTATGTACTATTCTACCTCTCTTTGTTTTATTGCATGACGTGACTGGTTCGCTCTCACCCGCTAAAATAACAGAGTTGTGGTCAATGTGAGAAACTTGGAACTAAGCTAATGTGACATTGTGGAAAGACTTATAGTTTTAATTCAAATATTAAAAATGTCACAGGGCGCAGATGGAAGTTTGGTTAGTACTCTTTTGTTTAGCAAAATAACCACTCATCTTTCTTCCGAATTCGTTTCCACGAAACGGAAAGTCTTGCTTGCCATTTTTAATGAAGTATGTGTCCCCTCGGCTTTTTCTAGCATGATCTTACTGATTCCTTGTCGAGATGTGAGAGTGAAGAAGTGCTAAATCCTTGTCTAACAGTAAGTTTCGTTTTGTGTCCCACTTTCAGAGTAGTTTTCCTCTTTCATTTTATCTATGTTCCAATTTTCTGAGTCATGACTAATGTTGATTTGTGTAAATAGAATCAAGAGTTGAAAGGGGAATCCCAGGTGACCTCCACAAACCAGGACGCTGGAACCGTAACAAAGCGTGGGAAGACGGAAGAAGGGGGTGAGGAGGTAAGTCAGAGATTTTATTTTGAACCTTGGTTGTGTCGAGCTTTCTGTTGTTTTTTTTGCAATTTAAAAAAGGCAACAATGTAACTGAATTAATTAGAACTCAGCGACTGCAAGTTTCTTTGCCAGCATGTTAACACTCGTTGTTGTGTTTCTTTGTTTTTTTTTTCTGATTGCTTTCATCGGTTGATTTTAATACTAATGAAACTCCACGTGTTCGCAACAAAAAGGAGGATCTCATGATTGCCAAACTTCAGGAGACAATGGGCAACCTCAGCCTGCAAATTAGAAGTCTGGAGGACGCGTTTTACATTCGACAGAAGGAGATGCGAGAGTCGTACTTGGCGGAAACTACCTGGTGGAAAATCCGATGCGAGGAGAAGAACAAGCTGATTGCGGTGTTGGGCCGTCGCATAGCTCAACTCTGTGTCACCGATATTCATGGCTTTTTCCTCGATGGGATATTAAGGGAAATTGAAAAAGTTCGCGAGACCATTAGCACCTGCCAACTGCTCCAATCTCGGAAAGGGACGCAAGCACTTTCCTCCCAAGCCGCTGCTTTGGAATATTCTTCACCTTCCTGCTCGTCCTCATCCACTTCTCCCACGAGTAGCATGCTGTCCTCACTGTGCCCGACTGATTCCAACTACTTCTGCCCAATTGCACCGCCGCCGAGAAGGAAATCTTCCAAGAAGAAATCAGCCAGGGAAAGTTCCAAGCTTGTCTCTTCCCCCTTCCCGGGTGACTTCACCTGCGAGTCCTTGTGTTCATATCTGTTGGCAGAGCGGAAACGAGTGATGGTGATTCCCCCAAATTTTTCCAAATTTGCTTTGCAGTCCACTGTGTAGAAAAAAATCATTTTCTCCAGATGCCCTTACATACTTTTTCTTACTAAAATATACACCTACTCATTGTAGTTATTTTTAGAGTACAATAATACCTTACCAACTATGGCGTATATTATAACAACATTAGCCTATACAATACTAATCCACCAATATTCAAAGTAAAAAATTGGTTTATTGACAACTTCGTAGTTTTTCTCTCCCACGTGGATACTAATAAAGTATGTATTGATAATCATATTAACACCATATGATAATTTAATCCAGTCTAACATAAAGATTTATTTTTGTAGTTGCAAGAAATCCTTTGAACTTGAGAGTGACATTAGAAAAACCTTGTTCTGTATTATTTTTTGTACTCACCAAAAATTGTAGTATGTTTTCCGTTTGGTTGATTACAAGAAACTTGGAGACTATTGGTTTTCTATAAATAATCTGTATAGGGAATTGTAGCATTTACCTCCTAATTTTATTATAGATTGTATCCTTTTATTACTATTAACATAGACCCTTTTATTCTAGTCTCATGAAAGCATTATAATATTGTATTATCCCTGTTCTGTTATCATCATTATTAGCCTATCATGTTCTCCTGTATTATTACCATTAATTTAATAAGCTTATATTGTTAGGTTGAGATCTTTCTTCTAGAATAGAGTTGACAAGAAAGTTTCATACCACATATAAGATTACTAACCGACTTTAGCGAGAAATATGAGGCGAAGAAAGAAAAGCGAGATTCATGTTAACAAGTTCTCTTTTGAAAGGAACGCGTGGTGCGCATAATTTCGGCATTGTTGTACTTCTAACTTTTCCACTCCTTTCAGACTTGAGTAGCCTTAATTATTATTAACCTCGGTAGCTATATAGCGGCTCCTCAATTCACTACCATAATTATTTACCCCTCCACATTGTTTGATTTGTCCTCTCAAATTGTTCACTTCCTGAGAAAAAAGGGCAAAATTTTGGTTATTCTCATTTTCCCCTTCCGTAGAATCCGATTGTGTTCCAATATTATTGCTCTAAGTAGAATATTATTTTTCTATAAACGTCTAATGTTGTGGTGTGTCCTTCGGGCTGCGAGCTAGTTAGCTTTCTTTGTTTGATGCTTTTCTTTGCTCAAAGAAGTCGTTGATTGTTTGTGGAAGGCCCTTTGGTATTATTACTACCAATATATCTTTTTTTGGTGAAAACAATATTCCTACATAAAAATTACGGTATACTTTAGTAACGTTGTTAACTGTAGACAGATATAATTTAATTCTATTATTTTCGTGGTTTCACTTTCTTTGTATTTATTTGCATTAAACTATACACAAGTGATATATTCGTAAGAATACTGCCCACACTAATGACCATTTTTACGACAACCCATAAGAATCCATATACAAACTAAAAAACTACATAGATTTTGCTAGATTACCTACATCAAACGTATTTTTAGAAGCAGCACAATAGTCTCTCTCAAAATGAAAGATAATTTTTTTGGTCTGTTGGTTTTGCGTAGTATGTACGGCTTTTTTGTGCGTTGCATGTTGCATATTATCATGATCAGAGCTGCCTACTAACAATTGACAGACGTCTTTCCAAAAAAAGATTTCCAAGCAACTCTGTACTGCCAATTTTTATTAGATACTATTGTTGTCTAATTTTTGAAAAATGTGCTCTAATGAATAATATTTCAAATAACAACTTTCGTAGCTATTGAACCGAACTAATGGTGAAGAAGACGGATATTGGCATGGTGCTTTTTTGCAGTTAGCTATTTTATTGTTGTTAAAATTAACAATTGTTTGCAGTCGATTTCCAAAAAGCATATACATTTGTGTGAGCATGTGAGTTAATTTCATGTTGTTATGATGGGACTGACATCGTAGGCGATATTAGACGACGCTTTGAATGAAAGCGGTACAGTAGTAGTTGACCAAGAAAGTTGCCTCAGCGCGGTGGGCACAGGAAAAACCCACGCTTCCGGGAAAAGCGGTTTCACAACTTTCATCAATAAGGAGGACGCCCTGGGAGCATCCATCATCACAACTCCTTCATCTGTCGGTCTGGAGTTTCGCGTTTTGAAAAGGATTGGACAAGACTCACTCTTGGTTTCCTGGTCGACGCCGAGCAGTCCTGATGGCAGCCAGCAGGCTTCACACCAACAACAAGTTAATGGATACGAAGTAAGTTAGATTTCTCTTTGTCCAAAGAATCCACACATGCATCCAAGCTTCCTGCTCTGTTTACATGCATACAAACTTTGGTCAGAGTGGAGTATGGCGTGCTGATCGTGTACTTATCAGCATGCCCACCAAGAATAATGCTGAGATGATGATTGCTTCTACTTCCGCCTCCTAAATTCAGCAAAAAAAAGAACCTAAAATAATGGTTATTGATTAGCTACATTTAGGATTAAATGGGATTCAACAATTCACAGAAAAGTTTCACAGTTTTTCATGATCTTCATGTCGAGTTAAATATGTTTACGTTATTTATTTCTTTATTGTTTCGAAACGAACAAACCCCAAACTGTTGCCTTTAATTGGTCATTTCTGTTACTTTCTAACATCGCCGCTGTTCACATTTTGTTTGAAGAAATGGAGGGAAGCATGAAGTCTGCTCATTCTTATCATTCTCAGAGGAGACACTGATGGATTTTGAAAAAACATTTTCAGATTGCAGTAAATGGGAAAGTATATCTCAAAATTCCCCAGCCAAACCGACACAAAGTTATCCTGTTTGGCCTTGATTTGGACCAACCGCTTCGCCTCACTCTGTCACGGAATAGCGGAGATGTTCTGGTCGAGGAGTCCACCATTACTTACATTAATTAATAGAAATCGTATTTTATACTACTACTCTGTACTTTGTGAGAAATGCGAGACAAAAACGACACAACATATTTCTATTATGGCATTTTTGACTAATGATATAAATACATAAAATGTACATGCATCCCTAAGTAGATAACCTCCGTAATACACATACTATGTACTCATGCTCCCAACAAAATGCATTAGCGTTACTAATAACAATGGATGAATCTAGCTGAAACTTAGCTGATCATCATTGTTAACTGAACAACAAACTACACTCATTATTGTAAAATTTATATAGATAATGTATACAGATACCCGAGTAGCCTCTCGGTTTCTAAAAAAAATCATAGTTGTTGTTTTCGCAGAAGAAAAATGTTTTGCTTTGATTAAATGTGTATTGTACCATATTAAATGAGCGGATTGGGTCTTGCAACCTTCCCATTTCGCAGAGCCATCTTCAAAGTTGCCAAGCAAGAGAAAGCAAGATGAAAAGACTACAAATATCATCGTGTGATTCTAATGAAAGCGAGAAAAAAAAACTCAGAGAAAATGTTTGCCGAGGTTGTTTTACAATATTCAATATTATGTTACACATTAATTATACTTACCAAAACTTAAAGATTGGAAGAAACACGCATTAATCGTACGTTACATTCACATACATCTTTTTCTGAGTTACCAGCCATTGTACAGAAGAAGTTTAAATTGTACCGAAATTACTACAAGCCACTGAATCCATTGTTACGTTGCGTACTGTTGTTTGTAATGTACATTATGTAATAAAGATTGGTAATGATAGTATTATTTATGTAGAAATATTTATTGCTGTTGCTTCGATTTATTTTGCTCTCGATCCATCAAGGTTAAAGGATGAACCGCATGTTTTCATATAAACTGAGCACGAACGTAGAGATTACTAGATCGATAGTGGTCTCTGACTACTGTGACCTGGGGCGCTATCATTAAGGTAAAGTTTCAGGATGACTTTCAATCTATTGAAGTACTGGATATGGCCTGAAGAGGGAAACGGAGATCCCTTATTATTATTTAGTTTCGTTTTTTTGTTTCTGAATTCTACACGTGAAACAGTTTACCGAACATTTTATGTTGAACAGAAAGTCTGTAGGAGAATTAAGCTGTTATTAAGGTGGCGAATTCGATTGCTCATTCTCATTATTACATTGGAGATATATGCTTGCTACGAGGTAGCGATTCTGATGAATGACTTCTGACGGTACAGGAAATTGGGGTTACCTGGAACTGCAAGGAAACTGGAAACTGGGCCTATAGAGCATGCACAAAGAGTAAGTGAACGTTCTGATCCCATGCTAAAGCTTCGCAATTTTGAAATATTCTTTGGAAGGGACGCACAGTAGTTTTTTCCGAAGGAAATGATCATTACTATCATTAGTAATCATTGCAATTGCTGCAATAGTTTTGGAATTTTTTTTTCAGTTTTTAAAGCTACAGCTTCGCCGGAAAAGTCGTTTAAAGCATGGAAGTCATGCAGATGTACATTAAAAATCAATAATGTGCAACTACTGTGCTTGTGAAATTTGCAATGATATTATAGAAGTTGGAGAAGATTGTCGTTGAAAACTTCTATACTGTCGCATAAAATCTAAAACACCTTCTTTACTTTTCTTTACACAATAGCATTGAATGTAAAACCTACAAAACGTTCAAACATTACATTGCAAAACTCATAACTTCATGCATCCGATTCCGATAAGTGAGAAACTATTTTTTTTTTTGGATTAAATATGAAATCCACTTTTCGCATCTTCTTTCTGCATCAACTTACCTGTTACCTTGAACTTATCATCAGAAAGAAAATAAAATAAAAAAAATTGCCAAAAAAATTTGAGACGAGTCACACTCATATTCATTACATACGAAAACATTCTTCTAAACTCGCTCATTCCTACGTGTCTCACTGGCCTGGATATTTGCATAATTTACAAACATCCTCATTCAAAATATTTTTTTGCATAATGCATCCATGTCGACGGCAGAAAAAAGAAAAGGTCTGAAGGCTAGGCACGGAGGACGCACTAATGGAATCCTCTAGCCGTTCTCAGCATGACGTTAGTATTTCGAATGGAACATTCCTGGTAGTTGGTCGGTCGTCAGCCCCGCAGAAAAATAAGAAAAGTGCACATGATGTCAGTAAACATACAACGAAGTGCCTGCATATCTATATTTATCGCTGGTGATTATTTACAAAGTTTGTAAGTAGTGTGCCCTTGGACATTTCCAATTCTTGACATGTGTGCGGGGTATCAATTCCATGGATAATTTTTAGTAGAGCACGTGTAATACTATAAGTATGCATCTTATTTACATGAACTTCTTCTCATGTTACCCGGTTGGTTGTCCTTGTACTTTTACCCAGTATTTATTTACAGGGAGATTAGTAAACCAGGAAAAATGGCAAATTGAAAAGGAATACGCACCACCGGGTAATTTGGAAATGCACTCTAACTCTTACATAAATCTCAATTAAAGAAAACTGGAATGGGGTAACGTGAGCAGTTTTAAGCAAGAAGCCTTATCAATATTCATCTTCAGCATAACTCATACTGAGGTAGAGGAGATTACGGAAAGGAACAAAAGGATTTAAAAATTTCCTTTGAACATAAATATTTACATCAGTCCTGAATGGAGATTTGTACTATTCATTGGTAGCCTTAATCTGAACAGATCTCGCTCCGTTGAACTAGTAAATGTCCAACGTATTGGAATTAAGTGATAATATGTGTTCTCAGAGGTAACTTTCGCCAAAATTATAAATCATACAGAATTCGTTGTCCATATGTCTGCAAAGTCTATTCTGAAGACTTTATTGCTAGACTGAACGCGCACAATGAGATTAATATATGTGATTATTTCAAGTTCTGGAAGTTTCTTTTTGTTCATTTCTCAGTAGAAAGTATGTAATTGTATGTATTCATTTTAGTCACAGACGACTTAATCAGACTGTTCTGATCTGAGGTTCTCCATATGTCTTCCTCCACAACCAACGTGCGTGCGTTTGTTTGATGGCAGAGTATTTCAGTAATTTATACTTATGGATTCCTCCGCCCGGAAACTGCTGCGGCCGTCGAATACAAAATGCTCCAAAAATGTCTAACAACAATTGTAGATGACGCTTCATTGAACTGAATAGTTAAAGCTTCCCACAAAATTTCTATCAAAAGGCGCCTCAACACGCTTATTATGGTCTTGGTAGTTTCAGTGTTACTAACTCTGGACAAACTTACGAACAACTTTGGTATGAAATGTGTCTATTCACTCCAACCTTCCAACCCATCCAGAACCTGTGCAAGCAGCAGGGAAACTTTTTGCTCACGTCATTGATTCGCGCATCTATTCATCATTTCCCAGAATTTTTTTAAAGCAAAGTGAGGTTTCAGTGGAAGACTGTAAACAACAAGAAAGTTTAATAACGGCTGCCTCTTTAAAATCCCAAAATAAATCTCCTTTGGACGACGACGACAACAAAGGAGGGGATTGTGAAACCATGATAGTGGGAATACAATGAAGTTGTTCTTTGTTCCAAAAGCATAATATTCTTAATTCTAATTAAGACCAAAGCGGGCAGGGTAAACATTATCTCTGTGGAGCTCCAGGGATAGGAAAAGACAAGTAGATATATAACATTATGAAAATGGTGGCGAGTGTGAAGCACAGCTTGACCTAGTTACATGTATAAATCCTTTCTCTCTGACATATTCATTCTTATCAGTTCCTTTTTTGCAAAAATCCAGCCTTGTGTTTTGTTGACAATTGTGGTTAATCACTAATATTAGTTACAATGCTTTCTTTTTGAGGAAAAACCTGCGACATAGGTTTTCATGCTGGTTTGTGACAATGATTTGCTATTGCCAGAACTGATTTACGTCTTATCGCAAAACCAAAGGAACTGTTGTTTTAGCAACATAGAACTTCCACCTTAACAAATTTAGTTTCTGTGCACGTCTTAACCATTTTCATAGAAGAATTACTTAATTTTTTTACAATTTAATTCCGAACTTTGAAGAAAGTGGGAAGACGCTGGAAAAGAGAGAACTAAATAGAAAGTGTGAATGACTCTTCTCAAATGCTATGCTGCAAGTTGTGTATCCAGCGTGGGTTAATGTTTACCGAAAAACGTGTAATTTCAGGCCAACTAGACTATAAAATGCAAATCATATTACGTAAATATTTATATTATTAAGAACAAGTTTTGCGCGCAAATTATTCCATGCGTCCCAGCAATATGATAAGTTCCTTGTATGTATACGGACTAAACTAGTTACAAACATGGCGAAAACTTTTCGTCCTACGTGGAAGTGGGTATGAGTGCTCTAAACTCTTGTTAAATTTTGGAAGCAATTCAAGGCTTTCAGCACGAGTAAGCTTTCTAAATTATTTTATTTTCAGTACAATGGCTTCGCTATTAAATTTATATGCAAGGTCAAAGTCCTCTTGATAACCATTTTACGATGAAAAATAATTTATTTTCAAGTTTAAGGCTCCTGGTATCAGTGATTGACGATGTTTGAGAAGGAAACACTTTATGGATGAGAATAGCACCTGATATATCTAGCTAATATCCATTTTTTACGGATTTTGTTTCAGGTTCTGGAGTGTCATTGTGTCGAGACAGGAAATCTTCACTGAAGTAAAAATTTATATGCATAATAGTCAGTAATTTCCGATACGGATACTCCTGTTGTGCTTTCATGATAACTAGAGAAAATGAAAAAATAATAATAAAAGGTCTAGGTCATCTTTTTTGCATTAGTAAGTGCCTGATTTATAAAACTTGAATACATCAATTTTACAGTTCCTACTAACTGCACGAACAGCTACACCTCTTGTGGGAAGGAACTATGGATCAGGTCTTGATTATGGTTAAAATTAAATGGATCCTACAAAATGAAAAGTTATTATTGGTAGTTCGCTTTGTATTACGCTGATAATAGCGGGAGCGTGCAACTTATGTATGCGAAAATTGTAAGCCAAACTCTAGAAAATGTTACTGCAACATGAAAGGTCACTTGTAGATGACGCAAAACATGGTGCTTTTTCCACGAAGCTCCATATAATAATATTGCTTTATTTACAACAACTCCACAGCAGTCATTCCTTCAACCCTGGCGATTTTATGATGGAGGTCGCTATCATAAGATTTTTAAGAATTTTTAAAGAAATATTTCTGTCGGAAATGAAATATAAATTATATTTATAACTGGCTCAACCCATAAAACGAAAATAAAGAAACAATAAAAGCTAATTCCAAGTGCTTCAATTGCATGCTGCCTCGATACTATATAACAAGTGGAATAAAAACGGTATTCAAGAGTTCCAACAAGTTCGAAAAGTGAGAACAGAATAAGCACGTAGTTAAAAATAATCCCATAAAAACCTACTTTAAATTTAATTTTGTCGTTTGTAGCCTCCACACGGACTTGGCGTGGATTCCAAAATGTGGTGCAAGTGCAATCTACACTTTTAATGTACAGCAGCTAATTTGCTCCCGTAAAATAAGTTCCGTTAAGTGGAGCAATAAATGTGTACAATCAGGTTTTACGATTTTCCCATTAATCACTTCATCTCCCGCGTCACGAGTGCTCGAGGCGAGGTAATTTTATAGCACCATGAATTTTTTTGATCGTTTTACAAATTTCCCTTGTTGCGATTCCACCAGACCATTCCAGCGCTTTGCTGGGCCCCAGTGGCTCATTTCACATATTTATGTTCGGTTTTACATGCTGTTAATTACAAGGGAGACTACGGGGGAATATTTTATTACTTGAAGGAGTAGCTACAAAAAAAGAATGAAATATTACCTGCTTAATTATGTGTCATACGGTCCTGTTAACTCGTGTTCCGAGGGGGATTTTGTTGCACACTTGTGTTTTCACTCGGAACTCGTCCAAGTGAACCACCTGAAAGAACACTTAAAATTGCATACACTCGTGAATACTCAGTCGCACTACGGTTTGCACATGACTAATATTTTATAATTTTTCCCCACGCCAGTAAAGATATTCCCTGAAATTATAAAGGTGGATAAGTGATAAATGATAAACGAATGTACATTACTAAGATCTGGCTTGATGCAGTAGTTTACCCGCCGCTCCCACTCGTGAGCCTGCTTTAGTGAAATAAATTTGACATGCTCAGATTTTCCGTTCCAACTTTTACAACTGCTCCAAGGATTTCTTCAGTCTGTGGAGAGATTAGCTTTGATGTGCAACTTAGGTTCACGCATCATTATCCTGTCTCAATTCATAATTTTGACAGGACGCAGACTACAGACTTTTTTGTTTTATGTTGGCAACCAGATGCACAACAATCATATCATTGCTCACCTTACTGGAAGTACTTTAAGGCCACTACAAGGCCAATATTTTATGCTGTGCAGCTTTAATGTCAGTGAAATCGTTTCTGGTTATGTAATCCTTCTCATCCTGTTCACCATGTAACGCACTACAAGGCTGGAAAACTCCAGGAAACATTTTGTGTTTAACTAATTCGATGAAAAAATGATCCTTGTCAAATAACCGGAATCATGTTTGTCATGGATACACCTAGTATTTTATGAATTTGTCACCGCCTGGCTAAGTATTTTTCATGAATTATTGTATGATAGAATGTTCAACAAACACGGAATATATGTATGTCCAATGCCACGAGCTGAAGAAGAGCAACTGTGACTAATCTCGTCCATCAAATGGAATTCATTCCAAGCCCCATGTTGGGAAACAGAGTGTACGCTTTGGATTAATTTTGCGGCAGTGTTGCGGAAGAGTACGCTGGAGAGTGCGCTTGAAAAGTGGACCACTTCTGTTCATCTTTACGTGCTTGTCATTAATCGCCCAGAATTATCTAAAGTGCTATGGCACACTTCTTCTGAGTGAAGTGGACAGCCCTGGCTACTTTAGAAAGGGAAAACCCGGAATTGTCGTGCTCAGCTTTCTCTCGGGTATTGTCAATTAATACGAGTGTCATTTCTCATAGTCATCAGGAGAATTTTCCCGGGATTTGTACCTACATTTTGATGATTTTTACACCAATTATTTTTTAATCTAGTTTTTAGTCAACCTAGCAGGAAGCATGTATATCTATCTATCCCTTATGGTTCTTCTATTAAAGGAATACATAAAATCCGTTTTAGACGTACCTGGAGTTCTCCGGTGAACACTTTTTACGCAAAGTAATTAATTAATTGCCTACACTCCGAAACAAAAGGGAGACAAATGTGGAGCAATATAATACCGATTTTGAAGTAAAAGCACAAAGTTTTTTTTGGAGATTTTCCTTTCGTGTGCTACAAAATTATAACGTAATAAAAACAGCTAAAAGCCTACTTTCCATCCATTCATTGAAATTTTCACCCTACCCAACGTCTGTTTCCACAAAATTAAACATTTTCCCAGTTTACTTCAAGGCTTCCCCATAACGGACAGACAGACCGGACAATGCTACAACGCAAGCAAAAAAATAATTTCATTATTTGCTCGAATAAACAGAACCATTACTTTCCTTTGAACATGGTAATATTGCCTCGTGATCATCAAACACTACCAAAACATTATGGTATTTTCTGCATTATATTTATAGAAGCCAAGGATAGTCAGGGTAAAGCTAGACCTACCACCCGTATCTCATAATTTTTTTACTGCTACTTTTTCTAAACAAATTCAACAAACATATAGGAACACTATATTATGCAGACAGCATCCAAATGCCCATTTGCTTTTTAGGCTCATATTGTAATAAAACTCTTAGTCTTGTTTAAAGTATTTTTCAAGTTTCATAATTTATCAATGAAGCCAAAGTGGCGAAAAATATGTATGCGAAAACAAGGTCTCAAGATGCTCCTTCGATTTCGAAATGCTGCATTCCAACGCTTATTTGCTAATAAGGCGAATTGGTCATCAGAAAACTGATCGAAAAATTATGGGTTATCTCGAACATATGCTATAAAGACTTGGTGCCTTGTCTCCACACGATTTTGAAACACAGCAACTGAACAAACTCAGATGATTTGAAACGTGCAAGTGAATATTCATTGTCATTCTCCAGATCAAGACATCGCAGGTAGATGCTCAGGCAGAAGCAAAGCCAAGACCAGACCATCTGGCCATCGAGCAATATATTATTATGTTCAATGCTAAATAAATATATAATGCATTATTGAAAACTCTGAATTGAAACGTGCACCTTGTCAGAAAAATGACACGAATACGTAAAGTAGATACTTCTTCTTTAAATAGTTTTGAAGCACCCAAGATAACCTGATGGAACTAAAAATCCAGAATAGATCTCTCGAAATGTTACATTACATAATATTTTAAAGATGTTTTTGTCACCATTCTTCGATCCATTCCACTTCAGCAGAGCGTCATTGTCATTTGACTGCCTCCCCTACAAGAAAACCGGATTCTTACGCACGTTAGCTGCAAGGCACAGCTTCAACACCGGCTCACCGACCGAACCCACTTTGCTTGAGCAAAGCAAATCCCAACAAAATATCATAAAATGATGATAATATAAAGGAGTTGGCCTTGAAGGTCTCCTTGTGCATTTTACCAACTCTTCTGTAAATAGAACGTGCTGGTTTGATGGATAAAAAAATGCTTTTGTCCGATTTACCATGTGCGACTCGCGCAGCAACCACGAAAAGCTCGGAGAATTCACAGGCGCATATAGGCATAGATCGCTCAAGCATTGTCATGTCATGACTATGACTATGACATACCTTCCATGTATACAGCTGGATAAACTCATGTTTAAAAAAGTTTTATCTCAAATTTTGCTCGCATGTGTACACGTAGACATGCTTTAATCAAATGTGTAGCAAGTATTCGTCTCCTGACCGCTTCAAAATTTGATGGACTCAGCTGTTGAAATCTTTTTAAATAAATGTACTTCATTTGAGAGTTTTATGTGACACGTGACAAAAAGGAATCAAGAATGAGTATTCTGAAATCAATATTTTATTTGGAAAATTGTGCACCAGGTCGGAGTTCCATAGCTTCGTTGTGTCACTCCAGAAGATGGTTTTCAAATAGTTTCGTTCGACGAGGAGCGATAGCCCCAGATATCTCTGGAGTGTATCCTCCAATAACGACTCCGTTCACGGCCACTGGCAGTATTGACTATGGAAAATTGAAGAACAATTTTGACACTTGGAATTCCATAGATTTTGCAGGTTGGTTCTTTTTTTTCTTTCATTTTTTTTATTTGCAC
>JAHZNF010003847.1:0-11692 GCA_027744215.1 Troglopedetes dispersus | reverse complement strand
TCTTCAGAAAGCTACCGGTTGTCTTTTTTGTATGTGCATTTCGTCGGAGGTAAAGCACACGAAAGAAAATAATCTCTTGTTTACAAACACCATGCCTCCTCACAAACTCTGCTTGAGGCGCTAAATTTTTCAAGACGCTTACAAACCCAACAACCCTACAAACAGATATGTGTGTGTTAGGAGTGTGCTACATGGCATCCTCGTAACAAGGAAATCTCCACTTTTTCCCATTTTATCCTTCCTTTAAATCATTCCTTGTGAGGACTCTGAGCAAACTGTATATGTTCATTTTCGTCGTTCCCATTAAAATGCAAGAAGAAGGTCGCCTTTCATCACACTTTCTCGTTTATCACCAAAATTTATGGCATAAATTTAGCCAGGAGAGTGTTCTTATATTTTTACCTCTCCTGAAAAAATTATCTCATGGTTCGAGTGCAACGTTGTACAACACCTCCTTGTACGATAGTTGTTGTCCTGAATTTTTAATGAACTTTTTTCTACCTCGATGATGAACAAGGAATAGTTTCATGGATTCTAGGGATATAACTGACCCAGAAAAAATATTGCAGGTAGGATCATAGTCAACTTCTAGTAAAAGCTCTCGCAGGTATTTTTTTATACATGTGAGTTTTTTTCCAAGAGTTTGTCTAACAAGATTTTTTTTGTTCTCACCTGGTTTGCAAATTCAGCTCCTCCTTCTTGGACGGAGAGAAGAGGGAGGGGCAAAGTGAAAGCATGTCGAGGAGTATTCTGTGCTGGCACGACCATCGTCTTCACGAAATCTCGCAAATCCTGAATTCCATTGATGTTCCTACAAATTGCGGCGAGCTGTTCATATCGACGGTTGGTTTCTGGAGCCTAAATGGAACCAGAAATAATCAGTCACATAAAATATTACACACCCCCAAAAAATCAATACATATAAACAAGCACGTGCACACTTGATAAAGACAAGTGGCATGGTAGTTAAATGCAAACATTGCAAACTGAAATCTATCATCACGAGGAGAAGCCGCACAAAGCTTGATAAAAAGAGATTGTTTATTTCTCTCGTCAGGGAAAAATAATGAGTTCACATTCCCCCTTCAATGATGTTTAACTCATTAGTCTGAAAATACAAATGGACATCATAATAAGAACACATAGTCGTTATTTTTCCTTCCATACGTTCATAAACTTCATTTATTATTCGAGTCCGACAAAAACTCATGGATCGATTTTGTTTCGACGAAAATAGCATATACATTCAGCAGCCAATTGGGCTCCCTCTTTTATTTCTACACATGTAAACAAAGGTGCATTTGCAGATTTGATTTTTTAGGAGGAAATGGAAAGTAGATGATGACAGGAACAAACTGACGACGCTACCCTACTTTCTCCTGTTATTTCCCAAGTTTTTTCTCAACATCTGGCTGGATCGTCTAGCTGATCGCTCCAGAGCTTTCTTATTTATTTATAAAGTAAGTCATTCCGTATAATTCTCTTTTTTTCATGTCGATAAAGTACACAAATATGGACAAGTTTGAGCAACGCTCAATTTACTTACTCCAGAGAGGTAGAGGAGTATTGACAGACGTATATAGTTCTCTACCTCTCCTCCTGACGAATTATTTTCGGCGTCAGTGGTGCAGACAAGCAAAGGAAACTTATTATTGTCATTTCGTTAACTCTTCTATGAGCATATTTAGCCTGCAAAAGGTAAATGATAAAGTAAAATATTGAAGGACCAATGAAGTTTGATGGTTGGAGACAGTCGATAAAATAAATTGAAACACTGAAAGAGTCATTTTCAAATTGGCCATGCACACATGGGTAAATAGATACTTTCATTTCATACAAGCCAAGCCATTCGGAAGTCCCTCACTAATTACCCTTGCATTCACTATCTGTATTACCAGTTAAGAATAAATAGCTCGGTTCAGCAATGATTTAAACGATAAAAGATTTTCTTATGTGTACGAATCAAGCCTGCAAGCAACTTCAAATGATATAGTACCTTTTCCGACAAATGGAATACTTGTGTGAGAAAAGTTGGACTGTAATTGATATTGATACTTCCCGCATTTGTATTAGAATGTCTCCATCAAACATGGAATTAGAGGAATATTGCTTGAACAGGCGAGCTAAATCGAAATCACTTTCCTCGTGACAGTCGTGAGAATGCAGCGTTGGAAGTACATTAATATTTGATTGTGTGTTCGTTTAGCTGTTAGCATTTCCTATTATTAACACATTACAACTAAAAGAATACAATATGTATTATTATTCTAGAAGAAAATGTTGAGAAGGGAAATACTCCTAATTATAGTCACAATAATGGCTATTTCTGGTCTCCGCTTGTCCAAAAAAATAAACAAATCAATCGCTTCACAAAAGCGACGGTTCCAGTCCTGGCAACTTAATTTAGGGTGGGAAACAAATTGATTGAAACTCCAGACTCGTAAGGAATCTCAGATTACCTCACTCCCCTCAAGTCTCAATCTTTCCTGTCGTATCAAGTTACAAAAAAATTTCCAGCTCTGTATTTCTACAAAACATCCTAATATCTACCAAATCTGTAGGTATCCTCGTGCGCACACAAATCGTATATTTATTTAAAAGACTACATAGAATTAAATGTGGCACGACGAACGTCTTCACGGTTCAGAGAAAACCAACTTTAATTCAATCCGCCACACTGTCCACGCATCATGTTACCACGTGACAATCAAAATCAATGCAATGAACCGTGATGGCTTTTCACCAAGATATTCGCGATCTTTATGGAACTATACTGTTGCTAAAAATTAGTTGAATTTACAAGTATATTTTTCCTTTACATAATTCCTCCATGATATGCCGCAGAGTTCTTTCAAAAGGTTAGCTTACAAATTACATTTTTCAGAATTTCCTTTTCTTCTGGTTTTGGAAGAAAAAGTTGTGGCTCAGTCAGACACATTAGTGGTCAGATCAGTTGTGGGGGAACACTTAAGCTTACACAAACTAGATAAATACGTGTGGCTGTAAAGATAGCCAGCCTGGCCAGCAGTGTGGTTTCAAGAGTGAAGCATTAATGGATCAAATAGCACGAAAATAGTATTTTTCCATCAGACAAGATACCACATTTTTAGCACTACAAGGATCGTTACATTTAGAGGGAACATGGTTGGCGTAATAATTTATCCTCTTGGCTATCACCACCGCCACCACCATATATATGGTATCTCTGTTCTCTTTGAACCTTCCAATATCACATGCGAGTAAACCACAAAAAACACGGTATGCACGTAATTTTCAGGAAATTCTTGAAGAAGAAAAAAGAAAAGATTGATGAAAATCCTCTAAATTTCCCTGGAACATTACACGTAGCAGCCGGAGATAAAGAAAAAAAAAGCTGCTGTGCTCATGTTCTTTTGATGTTCCTCATTCACTTCACTCGCTCAAGTCGGCTCGGAAAGTAAAAAAAAGTGTAGAGTCGCACCAGACTTCCTGTTTTAAGTCCATTAAGGGAGCAAATGTATACCAAAGCGAATGTGAGCTTGCCAGTGGTCGCCTTCTTTATCGAAAGTAGGGTAAATTCTAGTAGCAGATTTTTCTCTTTGCGGGTTTAACGAGGTATATTACGTGTAATAGCATTATTGTGAGTAAACATAGAGAATATATCAACCTCTTTTTTATTTTGTTAGTGTCAGCAAGAAATGTCGCACACCTACTTCTTTTGATGGCACGTGTATCGTATCCAGCTTGTTCACGTAAACTCACAACAGTTCTTTGATATTTACAATACGGAAACTCCATATTCTCCGTCATTACTCTTACATTATTATATGCTCACATGAAATAACAATGATAATCATATTTCTTTTCATGAATTTTCTTAGTTTTCATCCAACCATTCACTTGGGGAAGTGAGGCTACTAGCGTGCGTGGTACATTAGTTCAGCAAATGGTACACAATTATTTGATACCCTTCAGGCCGTAATGTTTGATCAATACCATTTTTTCTTGTAAACATTATGATTGAAGATAAAATTAAAGTTTTATGTTGCTCTTAATGTAAAAATTAGAACAAATACAATAAAAATGTAATGTGCACTTTACTTTGAAAATGTTATACTCACCCCGGTCGCAATGATTTCTGATCCTAGCATCACCGAATCGGACATTTCTTTCAATAAGTCGACATAGACATCTTCCAGTTCCTGGAAAAGGTAATACACATGTTTAAACAAACAACATTACTTCTCTAAACTCGAATTAGAAACAAATTGCTAGAGCGCTCTTGGGAAGACGTGTAGTTATCTAACATCTTAACATAAATGTAACGCACATTTTCTCGTTTATAGTTAAAGGTAAGTTTGCAAAATACATTTGTCCTATTTACCTTCACAATGTAAGGACGCATTCTACGAATAACAAAAAAACTAGGTTGCTCTGCGGTGAGCCCGGAGTTTAAAAGGGTCATATTTCATGGGAAAAATGGAATTTGCTACAAAGACAGCTTTCATAATGCCTTCCATGAAGCAAGTCTTTCTATTATTCAAGTCAAATCGGCACATTATATTTTCTCCAACAGTATGACAAATTTTCCTGGTTTTATGGCAAACAGCGACATATAAATTCATCAGATCTCCGAGCTTCGACATATGTAAAATGTGGTGTGCTCCGAAGTTGCTCAGTGTTCACTTGTCACACAAGTTAAGTACGGAGACCTGCAGTCAATGAACGCGGAAATCTTACGCATAAAAGTGAACAGAATTTGCAATGAATCTCATTCCATATTTCCAGCATTTTCTCATCACATTACATTAAACCATACTGGGAATTGCCTAAGCTCGAAGGCTATTCTTGGCAGAAATAACTTATTACAATATTATTTTCAGCGAACGAAAAATAAATTCACATTGTTCCTTTTTTCCTGGCCTGCATATATTACAGTTACCTCTCCGGGTTTTCCTTAAGTCAATTCATCCATTTTGAGAAATGGTTGGACAGGTCACGCAATGCTTTATGAAAGCAACCAGTTTTACCAGCTTCCAACAGATTAATTACCTTTATTTTCACCTTGTAAAAAACTATTTGAATGCTAAGAGCTATACCCTCCATAATTTTCCTGACTTTCACACACGCACATACTACCTTCATTTTAGGTTTCCTTGCAACGTTGAAAGTCGACTTATGCTCCCTTGAACTTTTTGTTCCTTGAGAAATGGCGGTTCAAGCAGCAGTTAGCAGAAATAATACCCACATTGCATGACAAACTTTTTACTCACTTTTTATTTTCAAAGGTTAATGAATGGTCATGCAACTCATAGCGGAAAATCAGGTGAAAAAATAGTTAGGTACAGGATATTATTATAACAGGTATACTAATGCAAACCTGGCCGCACATTCAACAATTACATTGCTAAGTACGAACCTAATAATATACAAATGATGTATAAATCTCACGGAGGTATAAAGGTAAGGAAAGTTGAAATGAGAAACAGGTTGCCATGCTGTGCACGATGACAGCCATGTAATAAGAATTGCCAAGACATGGTGGCACAGGCTAATGCACCCGTACTTTCTCTTTTAAATTAGTAAGTATGTTTTGCTTCCATTTTCCTTGCACACTAACCCAAGTTAGTATCACACCTTTAATCTGTTATACTACTAGATGCGTTGTATACGTGTTGGTTGGTTGGATATACGAGCTCCTTGCTAAATAACAAGAAAATTGCTTTGAAGTTGTTGCTGTGTGTTGTGGTATTCCTCACTAATTTTTACAAAAAGAAATGGGAAAATAGGTACATGAAAAACTTTTGGTTACGCTAATCAATTAACGGTTGCGTAATATTAGAGTCTTTTCAATTTGCCTACAAGGAGGCATGAAAAGAACTTTTGCTCAATACAAGGGAAAAGTTTTCATATAATATAAATGCTCATAATAGCATATCTAGTAGTAGCATATATTTAGGCAATATAGTGGGTTAGCATGTGTCGAGGGAAGCTTCAAGTTCGAGTAGCAGTATTGATTTATTTTATGACGACAGGTGGAATTCCCTTCCATCAATAAGGGTCAATTTTCGTTAGTGCTTCTCCGTATCGCATTTTGTTGCCAAAGAATGTAGAACCTCGTCAAATTAGCGGAATTTTTGGATAATGTTTAGCTAAAAAAACAAACTCTGAACGACAGATGCTTCAAATTTTATTAGTCCTTCCAAATATGGTACACAAGAAATAATGTTTGATGGTTATAGTGGTATGGTATCCGCCTCCTCCAGGCTAAAGAGAAACCTCCAGCGTCGTAATTTTTTAGGAATGTCGACCTATAAAATATTTGGAAAACGAAGGATGAAGCAGTTTAGAAAAGATAGCGCAGCGTCTACTACAAGTCCTCGTATCCCGTGCTCTCATGCAATGTTTATTATTATGGAACCGGAAACATATTATCCGTTTAAAAATTTATGTGGCTGGTCGATGGAGGAAGCTCACATGGAAAAGTACCGGCAATAAATGAATATTACAGCATCACAGGATCAGCTTACAAAAAAAATTGTCCACGAGTAAAGAAAACTTTTCACTTCCCAAGTTTTCTCTTTCCACCTTGTCCCACTACTGTGCAGACGGTGGAAATTGTTTAAGAAACAAAAAAAAACTTTGCCAATAGCCAACAGATTCTCCTTTCAAAGAAAAAAAACTTTGTATTATTGAGGTACATAAAAAAGGAACAACAAGTTTTAACGAGTTTTGTATTTACGTAATATGTACAAATACACAGAAAACATTTTTTCCTACTTTCCCCATTTCTCAGAATTCACTATAAAATATTATTGTAACCAAATGCAATCGGCGCAATTTACTAGCAACTGGATGATATTTTTGTAACATCATCAAGCACATTGCTGTCTATTGTGCTTACCTTGGCCTTCCAGGAAGCTTATGTTGAATAGGTATACTAAACTTTTAGAGACAATCATCTTACAGCAAAAAAAAACATACCTGGAGAAGAGCTGGCAAAGTTTCCGTATGATATTCTTTTAGCATGGAATTGGTTCCCCGAAGTTGTTGTATGTAAGCTGTAAATTTTAAAAAATCGCGAAAATTTCAGATGAATGTATAGTTAGACAAGAACCAATTTATTCACTTATTTCAAAATGATTGAACATGTACTAACCGTTATGGGCTTCATAGTATTGAGCTAGAGATTGGTTCGAACCCATCTGAATATGTTGCATACATGCATCACTGTAGTCACGGTAGGCCTTGAGACAAGGAGAAAAAATCCTTTTTAGGTGTGGTTAATATCAATTGTAATAATTTGTTATCCTAAAGACTCAAAACAACTTTCGAAAAGAATCTATAAAAGATCATGGAGGCCAGTCTGCTGCATATCAGTCACACTTGGCGAAAACTGAAGCATTTCTGAGACAAAGTGGCAAACGAATTTCAGATAACCAGATTTCAAAGATTGTATCTTACTTTCGCGTAAAGCGCTTCCGTTTTGCTAAGAACAGTCTCAAAACTCTCTCGATGTGCAAACACTTTCCGTGACTGAATCTTGAGGCAAAATGTTTTCTCCAGTAGTGGTCGTGACACCTGTGAAAGTTGGTTCATACAAAACATTCAACATTATTAGTGCCGATATCCGCAATAAATTTGGTCGTGCCGAAATGGAAATACTTTCAGCAATTAGGAAAACTTTTGTAATTCTATGTTTTAGTAGAGACGCGCCCTCAGCATAATCTAACAAGATTGCATGAGCATCTGTTATAAAAACTCTCGCCAATTGGTACAACTCTTGACATTGCTCACTTTTATATTCATTGCAAATTATTCTTCAAAAATATCTACATATATAATATTTTGTAGTGCAGTTATTATTTTTCCGATTCGGTATTTATTGTATACATAAAATTATTTTTACTGCACACAAACAAGCAAGGTGGCATTGAATTTAGAATTATTTCATTTTCATACATGTGACTACTACAAGAATGCGCTTACTTGTCTGGCCAGGGAAGCTGAAATATCGGAATGAGCTTGAGAGTCCAATTCCACCTCTTGGAGAAGAACATGAAACATGGAATGTAAAAATTAATGTCTACGTTTTTTGCATGATTTTAAATGGAGATACAAGGCTCTGTAATGATTTACTGTATGAAAATTTACTGACCTTGTAGAAGTGTTTCCCAAATTTGGAACATAGCACTGTTGCAAGGGGGTCTGGAAAATAGAGATGAGACGAGACAAGCATGAAGGTGATGTATGTTATATACATAGTATACATAAGTTTGCATTCATCTTATAAATATTTAAAGTATGTAAAACAGGATTCTTGTCACTTCTACTTATTATTATCATAACGAGATTGGCTTTAGCTCAGCATCCTGCTGATCCTGATCCTTCTGTGTACATAAGAAGATAAGCGGACTTTGTGAACCCAACCTACTGCTGCTTTACATAATGGTTTCACTGTACGGATGGAAGAAATGGAGATCAAGAAAACTAAGTTTCGGGTTTAAACTCAGAAGCCAGATAAAGCCAAATCTTTTCTGGATCTATGAATCACACATATTTCATACATTACACTATTTGTTTAGTCTACTTTTCCTTCATGTGACCTTATCATCAGTATAAACTTTTAGACCTTATTAATCATTTCATATTGCATATCAGAATGGGCGTGTACTGTACCATAGCTTTCATGAACATTTTAATAAACTTGCGATGACATTGCTCCATGGTCTTGTTATTTTGAATGGCATTAATTTTACATGTTCTCCTTCAGCACTTCAATTTCATGAATAGGGTTTGTTGACAACAGCCAGCCTACAGTCTACCCCAATATTTTTATTTGTGACATTGGTCATAGTCATCACAGCTCCCTTTCTAGCGATTGTTAAAGTGGCAAAAGTAAAAAGTAACAGAGATGGATTTTTTACGGTTGAACCTGGAAAATTCCGAATCTTTGGAAATGATTAAAACCAAGGTAGATAGTTTTTTACATGATTTTACGGGCATTACAAATTATATACCAAAGTGAGTATGCTAATTTCGTGTTTCAATAGCCAGTCTACGGAGGAAAGACATTCTTTTGGGAGTTGGAATCAATCGAGTCCATTATGGCGGATGGTGTTCAACGAGCGATGGTCTGTGACTTTGACGTGAGTCCAACACACCAACCGGATCTCAACTCAAGGTGGCGATTAACATTCGATCTTGTTGACATTGAACCAGCGCTGACAGTTGAGAAACTGAGTCCAACTGACAAGATGATATTCTATCGGATATCTGTTCATGTGATGAGAAGTAAAACGGAAGCGACTGATATTATCAGTAAGTCTCAAAAACCAGTAACAATGAATGCTGCAATAAAGTTGGATTGTATTTTGTTATAAAATATATCTCTGTTTTAGGTTTTCCGAATGCGAAACTATTCTACGACTCCATCAATTACAGTGAAAGCAGCGTTCGAAGTGAAGATCTCCGCAAGTTTACTCTCCACAAACAACTCGACTACGGCAGCAGTTACTCGGTCTGGTTTAAAGATGCTCTAGTCGGCGACTCCCTTTTGCTCAAGGTGGAATTTGAGACATGCGAATGTATCATCAACTAATATACAGCTCACTATTATCATTCCTATAGTTTTGGTCTTACTCACACAAACTTTATTCTAAATATAAATGCATGTAATAAATGCGTATATATTCAAATAAAAAACAACCATTAAACGGAGCTGTGAAACCTATCATAGAAAAGAAACGAAGACAGTATTTTTGCTAGTGTTTACAAAAAAATTACACCACTTAGTGACTATAATAGAATCGAGAATGCATTAATTCATCATCATGTTCTTCTGCAACACATACCTATTTGTGTGCGAGTAAAGAATATGTGTATGCAATCACTGCACACCCACGTCGCCAGTTTGCAAAGAACGGTTTCTACAGTTCATCCGTGAATGAATCATAAAAACTGTTTTTGCAAATAGCACACTTTGTTCGAGCATGAACCAATGAGAAGGAGTATCTGACAGATGACAAATGGTTTTGGTGATTTGCTATGTTCATGAAAGGATTAGTCTTGAGATTCCTCTGTGATGCTTCATTTTTTACTCTGAAAAAATCTGGTGCGATTGTATACTATTCACATAGTATTATTTGCGAAAGCCAAATGTGCCAAAATCATAACACCAAACCAAATTTTCAAGTTTGTTCACAAGTGATTAGTAAACCCTATTAGAAGCTCTATTTATAAAATCGGCGAATGCTACCAATGTTGGCAAACCATAAATATTCGTTTCCCATTTTGAAAAGAAGATCGCAAATCCATTTTCATAGAATTATGCTTGTACAGTAAACAAGTATTCATGTGATTGTTGAATTTATGAATGGATTACTTTGTTCCTCACTTTCACATATGCCGTTTAGTTAGGATACGAAAAAAATTAAACTTGTGCTGCAAATCCGTTATGTCATTACATATTCGTGAATTATAAGGTTTCTACAAGGCGAGTTCATGCCCAACTGAGTTCACATAAACTTGCCAAGTTTCTGAAAATGAAAGAAACTGGGAAATCTGTGTGATACACAATGCAAATCCAAAGTCACGCCTGTACCCCGCCCACATGGAACCGGATTTTGTTTTTGTAAACTATCAAATGAACTGGTTGAACACAAATTAGTACAAAACGAATGAACGCCCAAGCCTGAACCGAAAAAATCTCTGGAAACCATTAACAGCATCGCGGACTTTTGTTACAAAAACATGAAATTCGAATTCGAACACAAATGAAAGCAATTGGGGCGGAACGACCTTTCCTAGCATTTAAGAATAATGGAAGTAACATGACACTTCTCGAATTACCACTTGTGCACAATTTCCTGTTTCTAGAACAGATGAAATGTCAAGCAATCTCGGTGCTTTTATTTTAGATGACCTGACTGGATGACCTTTGCAGAAAGACGTAACACGTGGTAATCATATTTTTCATATTATTTCGTAAAAATTAGCTTCCAACCAAAACATGCAAAGTCAGCGAAAGTTTCGCCAACATATTAGTAGAGACCGATACACTGGTATACTGCATTTGCCTCACACAATTGCTGAAACCTTCCAATTTCAATTTCAAACTTTTTATTTATCCCATTTGAGTATAGTTTCTACGTCCGCGTTTGGTTGCAGCAGCAGGAACCAACCAAATAATCGGTAAATAACGACAAAGTTTTGAAGGCTACATCATGTAGATCGTCCAAAGTCAAAGTGAGCCCTCGGAAAAGTTGTATTTTGTATATGTATTACGCTGGATGTTAAAAACCAAACATGCTTTCAAACAATTTTCTTCTTGAGAAATTCCGTAAATCATCTTCCTTGACAAGAATCTGACACGAAACTTCAAACGGAAAATTGTAGCGGAACTTTATACGAACACTAAAAATGATGGACGTTTATACATCTGCTGTTTTTCATGCTCCTGTTGCGAGATCTGTCGTAAAGATGTTTTCATTACTAGGTTCAGCTTCAAACGGCACTCCCTTATCAATTGTAGCAACAAATTAACATGCAAAACCAGAGCAGATGGGGAACCAGGGTTGCAATCCCAAATCTGCCAAAACCGTGTGGCTTTATGGGGTAAATATTTTTGCAGACATAATACAGACATTTTCTCCCATGGTTTATGTCTAGATAGAACTGTAACATGACACGTTAGTATTGAATCATTCAGTTA